>PVIJ01010236.1:0-61532 GCA_004024925.1 Scalopus aquaticus | reverse complement strand
AAAAAAAAAAAAAAAAAATCAGAGAGTACCATAAACAGCTATACGGAAACAAGTATAACAATCTAGAGGATATGGACAAATTCCTAAAACTATACAATCACCCAAAACTAGACAAAGAAGATATAGAACACCTAAACAGACCAATCACAAGTAGTGAAATTGAAACAGTAATTAAAAACCTCCCCCAAAACAAAAGCCCAGGACCAGATGTTTTCATAAATGAATTCTACCAAACATTCAAAAATGAAATAGCCCCTATATTACACAAACTCTTTAAAAAAATCGAGAAGGAAGGAGTACTACCAAACACATTCTATGAAGCAAATATTACTCTAATACCAAAACCAGACAAAGACAACACAAAAAAAGAAAACTACAGACCAATCTCCCTAATGAATACTGATGCAAAAATATTTAACAAAATCTTGGCCAATAGGATCTAACAATGCATCCATAAGATAATACACCACGACCAAGTGGGATTTATTCCAGGGACACAAGGATGGTTCAACATCCAAAAATCAATCAGTGTAATCCAACACATCAACAAAAAGAAAAATAAAGATCATATGATTATATCACTAGATGCTGAGAAAGCATTTGAAAACATACAACACCCATTTATGATAAAAGCCCTTGAAATCCTTGGGATAGAAGGAACATACCTCAACATAATAAAAGCCATATATGACAAACCCATGGCCAATATTATCCTCAACGGTGAGAAACTGAAGGACTTTCCCCTAAGATCAGGCACAAGGCAAGGATGTCCACTCTCACCATTACTTTTCAATATAATACTGGAAGTCCTAGCCAGAGCATTTAGACAAGAGAAAGACATTCAAGGGATCCAAATAGGAAAGGAAGAAATTAAACTGTCTCTATTTGCAGATATGATAACATATACACAAAACCCTAAAAACTCCATAGAAATACTACTCAAAATTATAGACCAGTTCAGTAAAGTAGCAGGATATAAAATCAACGCACAAAAGTCAGTAACATTCCTCTATGCAAACACCCAATCTGAAGAAGAAGAAATTAAGAAATCCATCGCCTTCAAAATCGAAACCGAAAAAATCAAATACCTGGGAATAAATCTAACAAAAGACATAAAGGACTTATACAAAGAAAACTACAAAATTCTGTTGAAAGAAATAGAAGAAGACACAAGAAGATGGAAAGGCATCCTCTACTCATGGTTTGGAAGGATTAAAATTATCAAAATGGCAATCCTACCAAAAGCAATTTACAGATTCAATGCTATTCCAATAAAAATCTCAATGACATTCTTCAAAGAAATAGATCGACTACTGCTGAAATTCATATGGAACCACAAAAACCTCGCATAGCTAAAGCCCTACTAACTAAAAAGAAATAAAACGGAGGAATTTCACTCCCTGATTTCAAACTATACTACAGAGCCATAATAATTAAAACAGCATGGTACTGGAACAAAAACAGACAGAAAGACCAATGGAACTGAATAGAATACCCAGAATTAAAACCACATATCTATGAACAACTAATCTTTGACAAAGGAGCAAAGAAAATGCAGTGGAACAAGACAGTCTATTCAATAAATGGCGCTGGGAAAACTGGACAGCCACATGCAAAAAAATGAAGCTAGACTACTACCTCACACCCTGCACAAAAATCAACTCAAAATGGATAAAAGACCTGGATGTAAGACCTGAAACCATAAATTGTATACAAGAAAATATAGGCAAAACTGTACATGACATACATCTCAGCAAAGTCTTGAAAGACACATCCCTCAAAGCGAAGGAAGTGAAAGACAAGATAAACAGATGGGATTACATCAAAATAAAAAGCTTCTGTACAGCAAAAGAGACATTAACCAAAACTAACAGACACCCTACCAACTGGGAAAAGATCTTTGCACACAATACATCTGATAAAGGACTAATAACAAAAATTTACAAGGAATGCACACAACTCAACAAAAACAAAGCCAATAACCCAGTCAAAAAATGGGCAGAAGAGCTCAAAAGGTCTTTCTCCAAAGAAGAAAAGCAAATGGCCAACAGATACATGAAAAAATGCTCAACATCACTTGTAATCAAGGAAATGCAAATCAAAACCACTATGAGATACCACCTCACACCTGAGAGGATGACACACATTAAAAATACAGGCAACAACAAATGCTGGAAAGGATGTGGAGAAAAAGGAACTCTTCTACACTGCTGGTGGGAATGTGAAGTGGTCCAACCACTATGGAAAGGTGTATGGCGATTCCTCAGACTGCTAAACATGGAGCTCCCATACGACTCGGCAATCCCACTTCTGGGAATTTAGCCAAAAGACACAAAAACACTAATCCGAAAGGATACATGCACCCGTATGTTCATTGTGGCACTATTCACAATAGCAAAGGTATGGAAGCAACCCAGATGTCCAAAAATAGATGATTGGATCAAGAAGACGTGGTACATATACACAATGGAATACTATTCAGCATTCAAAGAAGATAAACACATGCAATTTGCAGCGACATGGATAGAATTAGAGGGAATCATACTCAGTGAAATAAGCCAGAAAGAAAGAGAAAAATATCAAATGGTTTCACTTATAACAGGACTATAGGGAAACTAAACAGGAGAGAGACACTCAGCGGCGGGGGGGGGGTACGGGGAGCGGGGTCTAAGGGCACAAAATTGAATAGAAAAGAACACAAGGGACCATGGAGATGGATCACGGGTGAATTGGTGGTGGGCTACCCAAGGGGAATACAAAATGTAAAAGACATAAATAACAATAAAAATAAAAATAAAAGAAAATAATTGTAACAGCATTCTTCAAAAAAGGTTGACGTCTAGTGTTTCAATATGTATTGTATTTAGTATTCTGAACTATTCATTATTGCTATCTTCAAAATATAATTCTATCTGAAAAATAAAATCTCAAGAATAAGTAGGCACAGAGTATTTTAGATCATCAAAGTGGGAATTCAAATCCAGGAAGAAACCTTACCGGTATTACTCTGTGAGAACTATTCTGTATGTAAATATATTTGAATTAACTTATCTAGAAACAGGGAGTCATTGACATTAAGGATGCAATGATTTTTGATAAGAGGAGTTTCTGGTAATAAACCATCCCAATCCAAAAATGTGTTGGTGCTAGAGGAAGGTAAAGAGGATCCAATCTGTTCACCTCAGAAGAATATCTTGAAGAGAAGCAAAGACTGGGTTCCTGTTGTTAATTTTGTTTTTATATGAAAAGACTGACTTAGACCCTCTTAGAGCCAATTTTTGCAATCAAGTTGGAGACTGTGAAGTTGGCTTTATGTTTACCCACCTAAACAAGGGTAAGGTCCCAGGAAAATTTTACATAATGTTCACAATAGTATGGAGACACTATGTTCCATGATGGGAAGATGAACTTATCTTTGGACACTAATATTGTATAATAGGATCTAGCCTCTTCTGAAACCCATCCATTCACATTAAGTTCAGAAGATATTTTAAGGTACAGTGGCAGCTCAATTTGGACTTTAGTTTTTAATGGGGAATTGTTTCACAGCCTTCAAAATCCTGCTGGTATTATAAGTCCAGGCGTGAAGCTAATAAACCTCAAGATTCAGTGTCATCCACTTTCACACCCCTTTGAAAGTCCCAGAAGGAGGCTTTGCAACGTATTCATAGATATATGTTTTTGTACAATTTGAAAATGTATGACACTTAAAACTACAATTAGTTAAGTCCATGATATATTTTCATTTCATCTTTCTTTCTGAATTTTTTTGATCATATGATTAAGAAGTATTCATTTAATCTGAGCTTATTGGGATATCTATCTTTATCTATCTATCTATCTCTCATCTATCTATACCCATGTATGTGTGTGTGTGTGTGTGTGTGTGTGTTTATCAGAGACACTTCAATATACAATTAAAATATTTGTACCCACCTGAGTGAAATAACGGAACCCAGAACATACTACAACCCAGTGTGTTAGTTCAGTAGGCATCTGGACCTGGTATTCATGATTTGAACTTCATTCCCATTTGAATTGGAGCTATGAGGTCAGGTGGGGAGACACAAGATTTGAAGCTCATCTTGGGGAAAATTCTTTCAAATGTCATAGATATCATATGAAAGCTAGAGTTTTCCTCAAAAATCCTCAGATTAATAATGAGTTGCCAAGCTGAAACTTTCTCAACTATTTGAGAAATAACAAAAATATTTCCAATGACCATGTAGAGGGGAAACAGAATTACCTTCAATCAATTATCTTTGATTATCTCTATGAAAATAAAATGACAGTCTGGTGTTATATAGGAGGTAGCCAAAATTATGAAATGAAGATTATGGGGAAAAAATTTAGTTGTGCCAGGCAGGTGATTAATACAAATAATGTGTTCTCTTTCTGAATTTGTGTTTTTTGTGGTAATTTTCATATTTTCTAAAATTTGTATTGTAATATTATTTTCTCATTCCAAATAATTATTTATGGTAATCATAATTTTATATAGTTTTTCTTAAACAATGACAACTGAAAAAAACCTTCCCTACTCACAAAACTAGTTTCTTTCCTAGTAAATCTATTCTAATTATGCTTGTGTTTCATTTTAACAGGAAAAAAAGAAGACAGCATATAAAAATGCATTGTTTCTGTAAAATATTTCTCTTAAAAAAATTCTTTCTTACAGGGCCTCCCTGGTGGTGCAGCAGTTAAGCGCTGCGCTGTGGAGCTTTTGGCAGTGGCAACGGCAACGTGAGTTCGACACAAACTGGGGGAGATTCCCACATGGTGCAGCAGACCTCTCCTGCCTTGCTGCTGCTCCCCTCAGCAGTGTATTTCTGTCAATCTGCCTGTTCTGCTCCCCATCCTGTCTCTGGTGAACCTTCTTGCCACCCCATGCTGCTGGCCTGTACCCCAGCTTGTATGCATAAATAAATAAATCTTAAAAAAAAATTGTTTCTTGATTGTAAGTGATGTTGAACATTTTTTCATGTATCTGTTGGCCATTTGCTTTTCTTCTTTGGAGAAGTGCCTTTTTATCTCTTCTGCCCATTTTTTGACTGGGTTATTGGCTTTGTTTTTGTTGAGTTGTATGATTTCCTTGTAAATTTTTGCTATCAGTCCTTTATTGGATGTATTGTGTGCAAAGATCTTGTCCCATTTGGTAGGGTGTCTGTTTACTTTGGTAAATGTCTCTTTTGCTGTACAGAAGCTTTTTATTTTGATGTAATCCCATCTGTTTATCTTGTCCTTCACTTCCTTTGCTTTGGGGGATGTGTCTTTAAAGATTTTACTGAGATGTATGTCATGTAGAGTTTTGCCTATATTTTCTTCTATAAATTTTATGGTTTCAGGTCTTACGTCTAGGTCTTTTACCCATTTTGAGTTGGTTTTTGTCCAGGGTGTGAGGTAGTCTAGTTTTATTTTTTTGCATGTGGTTGTCCAGTTTTCCCAGCACCATTTATTGAATAGACTCTCCTTGTTCCACTTATAATCAAGGAAATGCAAATCAAAACCACAATGAGATACCACCTCACCCCTGAGAGGATGGCACACATTAAAAATATAGGCAATAACAAACGCTGGAAAGGATTTGGAGAAAAAGGAACTCTTCTACACTGCTGGTGGGAATGTGAACTGGTCCAATCACTATGGAAAGCTATATAGCGATTCCTCAAACTGCTCAACATGGAGCTCCCATACGACCCAGCAATACCACTTTTGGGAATCTACCCAAAGGACACAAAAACACTAATCCAAAAGGATACATGCACCCATATGTTCATTGCAGCACTGTTCACAATAGCAAAGTTATGGAAGCAACCCAGATGTCCAAAAATAGATGACTGGATCAAGAAGATGTGGTACATATACACAATGGAATACTATTCAGCATTCAAAGAAGATAAACACATGCAATTTGCAGCGACATGGATGGAATTAGAGGGGATCATAATCAGGGAAACAAGCCAGAAAGAAAGAGAAAAATATCGAATGTTTCACTTATAACAGGACTATAGGGAAACCAAATAGGAGAGAGACACTTGGGGGGGGGGTCGAGGGAGGGGGAAGATAAGGGCACAAAATGGAGTAGAAAAGGACACATGGGACCACGGAGATGGATCCCAGGTGAATTGGTGGTGGGTTACTCAAGGGGAACACAAAGGTAAAAGATATAAATAACAATAAAAATATATATTTAAATTAAAAAAAAGTTAATGTACAAAAAAAATTGTTTCTTATATCATAGAAGTCCACTTTGCTTTATGAAATGAAAATAAGCCTATATCTATGTAAGATCAAAATTGCTTGCTTTTAGTATTATCACAGACAATATAAAGATGAAAACAATGTTATTTATACATTGATTTTTATGGATATAGTCTTAGAAGGAAAATACAATTTTAACCACTCTTGGGAAAATATAATTAGGTACTGACATCTCAATTTTAATGATTAGGCATCTTGTGCATATATTACTCTACTGTTTAATTTATTTTCTACCTAAATACATACATTTATTATATGTGTTATACTTTGGGTCTTTGGTATTTAAAATAATGACTTTCTTAAAAGAGCAGCTTCAACAAATTAGAAAGAAATCATTGGCTAATCTTATACCTTTTGTTATGAATTGCAGTGTTTTGTTAGAAACTCTGTTAATGTCTTATTGACTTTTTTGAACATAGATCAGCAGTTATTGTGAATTTTAAGTTTGTTTAACATTGACTTTACTAATAATTATGAGAAAATTATTATTGGTAAATTTTACTTTTGAAACTCTAAGAAAACTATATAGCATTTGACATATTCAAAACACATGAAATTTTACCACTTCAAGATGGATGAGTGTTTACATGTAATGTCTTTTAACTTTCATAGCTTATAAACACACAACTCTTATTTGACATCCCCCTCTTTTCTACCACTTCTGCACTCACTCATACGTTGCATCTCACTAGAAGCAATATTTAGTATTTAGTAGGTAAGACACCATTGCTTTGCATGTTAATTAATTTACTTGCCTCAATAACCTTTTAAGATAAATACGTTCATTATTCCTCTTATTCTGAATAACAGTATATAGAGCTAGGTTATTTATGGAAGGTTTTGCAACAATCTGATTTTTTTAAGATTTATTTATTTATGCATACAAGCTGGGGTACAGACCAGAGGTGTAGGGCGGCAAGAGGTTCACCAAAGACAGAGTGGGGACCAGAACAGGCAGATAGATGGAAACACACTGCTGAGGGGAGCAGCTGGTGAGGCAGGAGAGTTCTGCTGCGCCATGTGGGAGTCTCCCTGGCAGGGTGTGGAACTCTCTTCGCTGCTGCCCAAAGGTCCACAGCGCAGCACCTAACTGCTGCGCCACTGGGGAGGCCCAACAATCTGATTTTGAACACTAGTTGCTTTAGGGATCCAGGAACTGAGTGCGTTTTGACTGTTAAGTACTGTGCCCACTACTAGAGATCTTTCCAGTCAGATCCCCTTTTGTCATTGTTATTGTTTTGTGCTTGATTTACTGCATGTATTGTCTAAAACACAGTGCTTCCAAATCCTCTTGCCGTAGCCAGCTCAGATTATACTAACAGATACCATGGATAGGGGGTTAGACAGCGCTCATTAATTTCCCACAGATCTGGAGGCTGGGAAGTCTTAGTTCAAGATACTGATCTATTTGATTTCCTCTTTTTTTTTAAATATTTATTTATTTATGCATACATTTACTGAGGTAGGTGGGGTGAGAGGATCCACCAGAGACAGAGAGGGGAGCAGAACAGGCAGATTGACTGAAATACAATGCTGAGGGGAGCAGTGGGTGAGGCAGGAGAGGTCTGCTGCGCCATGTGGGAAGCTCCCTGGCCAGGGATCGAACTCGTGCTGCAGTGGCTGCTAATAGCTTCATAGTGCTAAGACTTAACCCGTTGTGCCACCAGGGAGGCCCTCTACTTGATTTCTTTAGAGATCCTCTTCCTACCTTGTACAGCCACCTTCTTGCCATGTCTTTATCTACCAGAGGAGGGAGAGAGATCTAAAGAGCTTTGAACCTTTTCATTTAATTCTAAGGCCACTAAGTCATCATGGGAGCTCCAGAGCCCCATCCTGTTTCTTTATTTTTTTTCTTTTTACGGTGACAGAGATTACAATTTTTTTAATATATATTTTTATTGTTATTTATGTCTTCTACATTTCTTATTCCCCTTGGGTAACCCACCACCAATTCACCCGTGATCCATCTCCATGGTCCCTTGTGTTCTTCTCTAAATAAGCCAGAAAGATGGAGAAAAATATCGAATGGTTTCACTTATAACAGGACTATAAAGAAACCAAATAGGAGAGAGACACTCAGCTGGGGGGGAGGGGGCGGAGAGAGGGGAGGATAAAGGCCCAAAATGGAGTAGAAAAGAACACAAGGGACCCATCCTGTTTCATCTAACCCTAATTAACTTTACAAAAGCCTCATCTCCAAATATCATAACAATAGGAGTTAGTGCCTCTGCATAAGAATTGGGGTGAACATACATTCAATTCATAACACCTTCTATGTAGGTTCACTTCATCTACTCTCTTTTTTTGCCCTCCTACCCTACACAATGATCCAGTAATATTTTAGACAAATTGAACTTATCATACCACTCCTATGCTTAAAATTTAGGATGAACACAACTCTTTTTGACTTGGTTTGCAAGACGCTACATGACTTGATGCTGGCCCGACTCTTTCCGTTATCTACATTTTTTCCCACTTCTTTCTTCACCATTCACAATGAGCATATCCTAGTTATTTGTTCCTTACTTATCAGGTGCTGCTCTAAATGCTTTCCCTGCGTCAATGTCCATGTGTAGCTGCAGTAGGAGTTATTTATATTGATATAGGTGTATAATATATATGTATGCATGAAGAGTAAAGTATATCTGAGTTAAATATGTTTACTTTGAGATTAGGAGTTAGAGATCAAAGATTTAGTTAACCTGATTAAGTTTTTATAAACATTAATTTATTCTTTGAAACAGACAATTCTCACTACAGAGTTTTTTCACCACGTATCCTCCCTTCTTTCTAGATTACTTTTTTATCAGCCTCTGAGAAGAACTCCATTAGCTATCTTTATATATATTCCTTAATATTTTCATATACTTCATGAACCATATTGTTTGTTACTGTTATCTTTCTCCCTGTAGAATAGATTCCTCTTAGCAAGTGTCTATTTTGCTCATCACAGTTTCCATGTTATTTAGGATGAATGCATAATAGTTGCTCAACAAACATTGGTAGAATTATGAGCTGAGTAGTATAGTAAGAATTATGTGATAAATGTGATAAATATACATAGTTCTTATTTTTCAGAAAACACCAATTTCCATTTTAGTGATAAGGAAGTTGGGGCATGGAGGGAAAACTGTTGAAGTTAATATATTCCCTGAGATAATATATTCTAATATGGGTGGCATAAAGTTATTTGACTGTATCCTATTAAAATAATATGAAAATTATAGCAATAATATAAAATATATCCATTCAATCAGGACATGTACTGGAGGTCACTCAACATTAAGGACAGAGAAGTAAACAGATATGACTCCCATGGTATCACAGATAGTATAAAAACATATTCAAAGACATGTGGTACCACAGAATAGAAAGAGTATAACAAATATGGAATGGGGAGAAAGGATATTATTATAATTTCAACGAAGTTAAAATTAGAAGAAAATTCTTATCATGAGAAATACTAGAAAATGATAGTGAATTTTGTAGTACTTTTGAAATTCCTTTATATGACAAGAGTCTGATTTATGTTTATTCTTATAAAATATGTTATTTTTATGAGGTATAAACAGCCCCACTTGAGTCTGTGAAGAAGAAAAATTCAAAGACTCAACTAGCCTCTTACCAGTAATAACTAAATGTTTCACCACTGGTTTGTTCTTATCTTCACTACATCTGCCACTGGTTATTACTGTAATAAGCATTGAATAATATAATGTTATTTTGTGGAAAGAATCTTGAAATACCAAATGGGTTGTTGTTTGAAAGTGAAAACAACATGCTTTCAGAGGTGGTAAGATTTTTTTTGTAATAATGAATGTTCAGTTTGTCAGAGAACAAAATTTGTGCACAGTAATTACAGTATTTAAAATAGAATAGTGAGGGTTGTAGTTTGCATTATCATGTTTATGCACTCAAAATATAATGCTCAAGCACTTCCTCTTTTACAACGTGAGGTCATGTTCCTCACTGAAACACTTGCCGATTCTTCTCAGCCACACAAATAGACCAGACAAGTTTATGTCAGGAACACTTCTTAGTCTGAAGAAGGTTTACACTATAAAATAGCATAAAACAATATTCTAACTCATAGGGTTTTGAGAAATTTACTTTTGAAATTTTTCAAGTAAGTGCTTTAAATGGCGCTTGTGGCCCCTTTCTCACTTACAAAAGCCTATTTTATATACTGTTTATGATAGAGTATTTCAGAAATTTATGTTGTATTCATTAAAGATTACATTTTATGATTGAACTATTATGTTTAAAATTTGTTCAAGCATCAGCAATAACTTTGTTCTCAATAACTTGCTTAGTATTTTTCAATAAGCAAGGATACTTTATAAATTTTATGTTTGAATTTTGTATATCAAAATCTTTTGCTTTTCTAAATAGTGTAGTGGCATTTAGCTTAAAACTGTTTTCACCAACTTTGTCACATTAATTATAATCTATAATATTGTGTAATTCAAATTATCCCAGTGTCAAGGTATGAATTATTGGCACACCTGGGTGATATTCAGGGTTTACTTCCAGACTACTGAAATAAAGCAAGTATCACAATAAAGCAAGTCATACAAATTTTTTGGTTTCCCAGTGCACATGAAAGTTCTGATTTTAGGGCCTCCCTCGTGGCGCAAGAGGTTAAGTCTCAGCACTGTGAGGCTATTGGCAGCCACTGCAGCACAAGTTAGATCCCCGGCCAGGAAGCCGACATGCCTGCTGTCCTCCTCAGCAGTGTATTTCATTAGATCTGCCCGTTCTGTTTCTGGGAAATTCCCTCACCCCACACACACCTCTGACCTACACCCCAGCTCTTGTATGCATAAATTATCTTTTTAAAAATAATAAAATTTATGATTATAATTTACTGTAATTGAGTGTGAAATATCATTATTCCTGAAAAAACTCAATGGACATACCTTAATTTAGAAACACTTTTTGCTAAAATATAACCATTACTTAAGCCTTTAGCAAGCCATAGTCTTTTCTGGTGGAGGGTCTTGCCCTGATGTTACTAGCTGTTGAGGTGGCAATTTCTTAAAAGGAGACAACAATCATGTGAGCTGCATTGATTGACTCTTCCTTCCCTAAAGATTTCTCTGTAGCCTAGGACACTGTTTGCTACTCTTGTACTCACAGTAGTACTTTGCTTAAAATCAGAGTCAGGGCCTTTCTGGTGGCACAAGAGGTTAAGTCTCAGCACTATCAAGCTATGCCAGTCACTGCAGCACTAGTTCAATCCCTCGCCAGGGAGCTTCCCGCATGGCGCAGCAGACCTCTCCTGTCTCTCCCTTTGCTCCCCTCAGCAGTGTACTTCAGTAGATCTGCCTGTTCTGCTCCCCACTCTGTCTCTAGTGAATCCTCTCATACCCCACACCTCTGGCTAACAACCCAGCTTGCATGCATGCATAAATAAATCTTTAAAAAAACAAAAACAAAATCAGAGTCAATCTTTTCCAACTTTGTCACTGCTTTATTACCTAAGTTTATGTAATATACTAATTTTTTATTTCTGTCACTTGAGCAATGTTAGCAGTGTCTTCACTGAAGTATTTTCCATCTTAAGAAACCACTTTCTCTGCTCATTTGTAAGAAGCAACTCCTCATCTGTTAAAGTTTTTCGTGAGAGTGCA
Source organism: Scalopus aquaticus (assembly GCA_004024925.1). Lineage (NCBI taxonomy): Eukaryota > Metazoa > Chordata > Mammalia > Eulipotyphla > Talpidae > Scalopus > Scalopus aquaticus. Next base: position 49,638 of record PVIJ01010236.1, on the reverse strand, counting down.
GTGATTCAAGAACCACTTCAGTCTCCACTTATAATTCTAATTCTCTTGCTACATCTACAATATAACTGCAGTTAATTCTCTACTAAAGTTTTGAACACTTCACAGTCATCTATGGGGCTTGGAATCAACTTCTTCCAAACTCCTTTTAATGTTGATATTTTACCTCCTCCCCTGAATAACAAATTTACTTAATGGCATCTAGAATGGTGACTCCTCCTTAACAGGTTTTCAATTTCCGTTGATCAGATCTATTAGAAGAACAACTACTAAGGCAGCCATTGCTTTACCCAATGTATTTCGTAAAAATATGACTTAAAAGTTGATCTATGTCTTCCAGGATGGATGTTGTGTTAGCAGGAAAGAGAACAATATTAATCTCCTTGTACTTCTCCAACTTTGTCTTGGATTCTGAAATTTTTTCCTCGTGAAATTCGATCATTTATAACATTTAATACAACAAGAGACATGTGACTCTTCATTTGAGCATTTGGTGACCACTGTAGGCTATTAAGTGGCTTAATTTCAGTATTGTTGTGTCTCAGGGAATAAGGAAGTCCAAGGAGAAAAAGCCATAGATGAATGGCTGCTTTGTGGAAGAATGGAAACATACATATTATTTATTGATTATGTTCCCTGTCTTACATGTGCACAGCTTGTGACAACTTAAAACAAGTGACACTAAAGGTCAATAGTCATCCATCACCACAACAAATAAAATAATAATGAAAAAGCTTGAAATATTGTGAGAACTACCTTATGTGACACAGAGACACAAAATAAGCACATGATGTTGGAAAATTAATGCTGTTAAACTTGCTTCACCAGGATTGCCACAAACTTCAAATTTGAAAAAAAAAAAGCCACAATATGTGCAAAGCATGGTAAACTGAAGAGCAATAAAATGAGGCATCCCTGCACTTTTAAATAACTTGACTTTATTTCCTGGCAGGTTTATATGAGAGCCCTTGTTTTTCTTCTGATTTACCTTGATGAGTTTCGACATGTCACCCATGCAAATTCTTCATTTCTAACCTTTTAGAGGTGATATGCTCTTTGTGACAGCTCTGAAATTTTTGTTTTGTAAATAGCTTCCATAAATGAGCAGATGCATAACTCCAAGCTCACCTTGTGTTTTACTGTTGATGGGCACACCCACGTGCCCCTTGCTGTGTCCTCTCATTAGTGCAGCATGCAGCCACTTGCACCTCACTTCAGTGAAGCAGCTAGATAATCATTATGATGCAATGTACATGGGGTACTGGGGCTACAGATCTGCAAGAAATCCTGTCCAATCATGTGCATAAAGAATGCTGGAGGTGTAGCTCTGTTTTAGGACATTAACACATACAAAGGCTCTGAGTGTTGAGTGTTTCTGTCCTATTTCTTTCCTGAAACACTCCCTCCTCCTGAGGTTAGAAAAATCTCAGATTTGGTGAATGTGGAACACGAAAGGAAACTGCTCAAAATACTTAATATTTGCTATAAATTGGAGAACAAAATACGGAGTTGGGATAAATATGTGGACCTTGGGGTTACTTGTCTTGGATTTGAATTCTGACTCTTAATTCATAGCTGTGTAATTTTAAGCAAATTACTTCACCTGTGCAAGTTTATTTTTGTATATCTCGACTAGATGTAACATTAAACAGTTAGGACATAAAATGCTGTCATAAGTAAAGATTCCCTATCTATTACAGAATCCAAAAAGTTCACAAAATTTAAAAAAAATCCTTTTTTAAAGTAATTTGGTGACAAATTTGAATTTATTGATTGTAAGTCATGTGATGATTAATGGTTTGTTACAGAAACATGTTTGATTAAAAAGTGTTATTGCTTATCTTTGCGTTAAGCGGGTATTATGGTTCATAAAATATACATACACTAAATTATAAAGTTTAAAAATTTTCAAATCCAACAATCTCTTGAATCTGGAATAAATAAATACGTATGTGAACTCAAGGAGTTTACGATAAATTATTGTGGATTTTCAATAATCAAATTAATGATCATAAATTAGTTTGATTAAAAAGTGTGAGGATACTATTTTGACATTTGCCAAGCACTTACCCTAATCCAAGCTGTTCTTGTGGTAATCCAGGCCTCGGGATTGTGGTCTCTGCAAATATTATAAATGGAAATGAGGAAAAGACTATAATTGTGCCACTTTAGATGATAGGGAGAGAACGTAACATCTCTTCATTTGCACCTAAATTTTAAAGCTTTTAAACACAGATTTTCATAATTTAGACATAAAAACAATCAAAACCACAATGAGATACCACTTCACACCAGTGAGAATGGTACATATTAAAAAAACAGGCAACAACAAATGTTGCCGAGGATATGGAGAAAAAGGAACTCTCCTGCACTGCTGGTGGGAATGCAAACTGGTCCAACCATTATGGAAAGCCGTATGGTGGTTCCTCAAACTGCTAAAAATGGAGCTTCCATACGACCCAGTAATGCCACTTCTGGGAATCTACCCAAAGAACACAAAAACATTAATCCAAAAAGATACATATACCCCTATGTTTATTTTGGCACTGTATACAATACCTAAGATATGGAAACAACCCAGATATCAAAAATAGATGACTGGATCAAGAGGTTTTACATATACACAATGGAATACTATTCAGCAATCAAAAAGATAAACACATGTAATTCACAGCAACATGGATGGAGCTAAAAGGGATCATGCTAAGCGAAATAAGCCAGAAAGAAAGAGAAAAATATCTAATGGCTTCACTTATAACAGGAATATAGGGGAACCAAATGAGAGAGAGACATTTAGTGAGGGGTGGTGAGGATAAGTCCTCAAAACAGGGAAGAAAAGAGCACAAGGGACTATGGTGATGGTTCATGGGTGAATCGGGGTGGGTACCCTACAGGGAATACACAATAATGTAAAATAAAATACGTAAATAATAATAATAATTTAGACATAAAAAATATATAAAGCTTTGTAGTGGTGAAATAAAAAGTTTTAGTGTGATTATTTTATTTTTTACTTGAGAATGCACACAAAAGTTTGCATCTTCTCCCCCTCCTTCAGTGTCCATGTTTGATTTTCTTGGCTCAATTATAGTGGTGAAAATTGTACAGAAAAAAGCTCTTCCCCTGAAAACAATTTTGTAAGTCATAGTCAGATTCCTGGAATGTTATAATGGGGGTGTTCTAGAAATTTTGTGTATGTATTAACTTTTCCAGTGAGCTAAAGAATATTTTTCTGTCCCTGTTAGCTTTATTTGGTTGTACATATAAATATTAACATCCATGTTAGTGCCTTCTGGCTATAATGAGCAATGAACAATTACCTCAGTGACTTCGTGGTAATCTGAAGCCATCATTGCCTTGAGTACAAGAAGCATTTACTATTAGTATATTTTAAGAATTCACCTTGATATCCAAGTATTCTTTTTTATTTTTTAATAAAGGGGAGTTGAAGCATTTTTTTTTATGTCTAATATATAACTCGGAGGGATAGAGTAGACGAAAATTCTTCATAACTAAGATAAAGTATTTGCTGAATAGTCAAGCTGAATGACAGATGTGTTAGTTATAACTAGTGATGTATTTCTCTGGGAGTAACACCGCTCTTTCCTTAACCAAAAGAAGTCACCTTTCTGGGATGTAGTAAAAGGTTGTTTGTTATATTTAATTGAAGGATACAGATTTCAAGCTGTGTGTAGGTGATACATGAATTTTTCACTCCTGCTGACAAGCACATTGACTGCTGTGTAATTCTTAAAATTGATTCAATCAAACACATGCTGTTTATGCTTTTAATTGATTGAATTAAAACAGCATTTTAAACTTTTAATCATTCCATTAGACGGGGGTACCTTTGCTTGTTCATGTCCAAGTCCAGCCAGATGTGCTGTGACTTTAGAACCTGCAAAATTACACCAAAGGGCCAGGTGGCACTTCAATTTATTTGGCAGCAGAGATAGATGGTAGCAGCACCATAAATGAAAAGAACACTCTTAATTTTTGATGCATATTACAAATTTCCAGATGGAGGTATTTACTAACTCCCTCTTCCCAGCTCAACAGATCACGTGATGTCACAGTTCCCCAAAGGAGGGAGATTCCTACTGGAATCACAGACACGAATCATTGCTGATCAAAAACTTCTCCAGTAAACATGCAATTAAACTCGATGACCATACAAAGAGACAGAGGATGCTTTGGTCTGAAACTAAAGTCTCTGACTCTGATCCCGAAGTCCTGCTGAGCCAAAGAAAAAAAGGGGTCTGACAACCTCTTGTGCTTTGTCTACAAGAGTTAAAAAACTATACTCAAACTCTCCAGACTTTTCTTACTTTAATCCATTACCATGCACCAATGATTCTAAATAATATTGTGATAAAATATGTCTCCTAAAAATGTTTCTCTGGGCTGAGTTCTAAGCATTTGCTGTGGTTATTGTGAATGTTAATAATATATATGTAAATGTCAAATTAGCCTATGTTTTATTATTCACTCTTTAATTTACATTATGTGATTCATGGAAATTAATTCGGAGAACCTCCGTTTATACAGTTGGATCATGAAGCACTTGGACTCAGTTATACACATTTATTTAAAGACTTGGTAACAATTTGGAATCATTCATGCTTGCTTTAGTTAACCATTCTTGTCTTCAGTTCTCGTACTGCACCATATCCTGAGTTTGTTATTTCAAAATGAAGAGTGCTAGCACAGTGACTATAATCACCAAGACACGAAACCTTAGTTATGTCACTTCTGTCATTCTGTGTGACCACTTTAGTTTAGATATGTGTTTAAATTTTAACTCAGAAACAAAATGCAAAGTATAGGTCTAGTATTTGTGTTTTATAAGTCAAATTATAGTTTATGCATGCAATATTTCACTAAGTTTGAATATCTTTCAAATTGAAATCTATTTTAAGTAGTTAATCATGCAATGAATGAATCAAGAACATCAGTATTGTTATTGATTAGCATATCAATTAACGAAAATAATTTTTATCATATGGAAGAAAAGCACTTTTGAAATTTAATTTCTCTGAGCATTATACTCCATGTACACTGTCTCCAGACTGCAAGTGAATTGAAAAAGGTGCTTAGGAAATATCACTTTCTAATATAAACTTAGTGCCGGATAAATGAAAAAAAATTACATTTTGAACATTATGCAATATTTTACCTTTGTGTATGAATGAATTAAACAAAATTGTGAAAAATAAAATGTATAACAGAAGAAATATTATGTAATATCTTTCTGACTTAAGAGTAGAAAGTACTTTTAAAAATTAATATACAAAAAGCCCACAAAGTAACAAATAGTTAAATTCTGTCTTGTATGATTAAGCTCTTTTGTTAAATAAAAGACACCATGAGGAAAGATGATAGGTCGAATACAAAATGGGAAGTTATTTGCAATGTTAGAAAGACTAATAACTGGAATCAACAATTTATTACTTCAAATAAATTGCAAAATATCAGTCTCAAAAAATAAACAGAAAAGATTATGGATGGAAATTTCAAAAGAGGAAACCCAAAATGTTAACTTGTATGTTAAAAGGTGACCCAAATTATAAATAATCAGAAAAATAAAATTAAAGGAAACAATGATATCACTTAAATCCTATTATGTTAGCAAAACTAGAGAAGTTCATAATGCCAAAAACTCATGAGAAGAATAAAGTGCTATGGTAACCTTCCTCATTCCACATTTATTAAGAAATGATATAGATACATGTCTATTTTTAAATAATGTATGAAAATGAAGAGCATTGGGCCTCCCTGGTGCTGCAATGGGTTAAGTCACAGCACTGTGAAGCTATCCAGAGCCACTGAAGCACGAGTTCGAACCCCGGCCAGGGAGCTTCCCACATGGCGCAGCAGACCTCTCCTGTCTCGCCTGCTGCTTCCCTCAACAGTGTATTTCAGTCAATCTGCCTGTTCTGCTCCCCACTCTGTCTCTGGTGAATCCTCTCACCCCCTCACCTCACACCTCTCGCCTACACCTCAGCTTATATACATAAATAAATAAACCTTTTACAAAATGAAGGGCGTTTACATATTAAAAACAGTAAAATTGTCATAAGAGGGTGAAAAATGAGAGTGAAATATTTGGTATTATTTGTTTAGGTGGTATTTATTATATATGATCCTGTAGATTTTGATTTAGTTTTTCAAGACAGAGCCTCAGCTTATACATCTATTTATATAGTTTTCATGTAACCATTTTTCAATTATATAATAACTTACTTCATTTGGCAATTTAGTATCTATTTTTTAAAATTTTTCTTCCCACATAAGTATTAAGTATATACTGGTAGGTAAAAGTAATTAAAAGGGAGTAGGGACTCACATTTCTGTACCCTTAAAATGGAGACCTTGAATACAAGTTATTGAGGAAGACATGTTCTGGAAACTGTCCATTGCTCATTCGTTCATAGCAACATGTTTCAAAGTGACAGCTATTTTATTTCTACTTCATATCTCAATTTTCCTTCAACATGAACATGAAATATGAGGTAATTGGGATAGAATCCTGAACCCTGAACATAAAGATCTTTGGAAAAATATTTTGGGGAATTTTATTGAACTTATAAGTGGACATTTACATTGCCTGTTCAGTGTATGAGACTTAATTGTCCTTAGGTACTAGAACTTGTTAAGCCTTGTTAAATATTGCACTTCTCAAACGTTGATTCATAGAACAACACTTTTCTATTTTAGTTTCCTTGAAAACATAATCAATATCCTGAAAAACAGGTTTAAGAAAATACTATTTTAACTCTTTGATTTCATAAGGTTCCTATCTCGGTGAACTGAGCTAAAGTAACTCTACTGTGAGAATTTCATTTGGCCCTGTAAACAAAAGTTTTTTTTTATTCCTCTCAGCTCAGCAAAGATATACAGATAATAATTTGAACTGTTACATTTATTTCTTTTCTCATTTCTGCCATGACCGTTCATTCAGTCCAATGGAGGCATCTATGTTACTTCTTGAACAATAAAGATATTTACACAATAGACTCTTGAATTCTTCTCCAGACACAGAATTTTGAATGCCGAAACATTTACTCTGTAACATTCAGACTCAGAAATAAGAAAGTTAAAAAAAGAAAGAAAAAACAGAAAACAAAGCCTCAAGTGAAGTAGAGATCAAATTGAAGTCATTTCAAGCCTACTGAAATCATACAGAGAAATATTTAAATTCCCAATCCAAAGGAATACAGGCAGAGTGATGACCTTACTTGGGAAAAATAGAGGAAAGAAAAGCGATACTGTCATTGCTAGAACCCAAAATAAGTTTTTGGATAGACCTTCAGCACCATACCGAGGGAATGGAGAGGCAGGGTTAGTGCATTTCGTTAGGAGAAACTCAAGAGAAGGGACTGAGCCATCACCACAGATGATCTATGATCACGTCAGTGAGCATCACACTCCGCTCGCAAGGCACCATTATCTAGGGCTCTTCTAACAACAGTGATGCCTAATTTATGTCTTAAGTTTTGCTGAGGCCCACTGCACTTTTCTTTTAAGTACTTAAATTTCACCCTTCTGAAAAAAAGAAGGGTGATGAAAGGAAAGGAATCGAGACTTGGGTGAATATACTTCCCTGTTATCCACTCTTGGGACGCACTGTAGATTGGTGGAGTGTAAACTACAAATCTTGGGAAAGATAATCATAGGAAAAGTTCAGGATTGCTTACACTGATTTATCTACTTCATGCTTTCTTTCTCCTAGCAGTTACCATGTTCCTTATTGTCCTATCATGAATGAGAAAGACCCAAGCTTTTGTGTAAAGGGTCTCAGAAGATTAAACCAACACGCAGTAATCTAAAGATGCAAAGAGAGCGAGAAAAATAATAAAACATACTTTAATTTTTGTAACCTTTTCCAGGCAATTTACACTTTAGAGCATTATACTCTCTCTCTTTTCAGCTCACTATTTCATTTACCAAGATCGTAATTGATAGGTTGGAGGACCTTTAGTATATATGTAATGAATAGATAAGTATTATTCCATGATACAGAATAAAACCTCAGAGGAGACCTAAAATATTTTATTGCAGGCAAATTTAAAAAAATGTATGAGGGCAGAGGAAAAAAAAAGGATAAGCAATCAAATGTTGTAATTGCTATTATTAGAGATAAATCTGACTAGAAAAATACACAACAGAATCTAACTACTAAAACTGAGCATCTCAAAGGTACATTACTTTTTGACTTCGATGGTTGCTGATGTTTCCAGAGAACATTTTCAGTTTCATACAGATCTTAAACATAATGACTGCAAAGTCTGTGAGGAAATAATGCAATCAAGTCAGTCTTCATGCTTGCTGAGTATTTATCTACTGCCAATAAAATACGAGAGACAATTTGGCACATATGAAACTTTTATGCTATAAAAATAAAACGTGTAGAAGAGGGCAACAATATTTTACAAAACTGAAGTCAGGGCACCAATATTGCTTTTAAAATAGGAGTTGCTATAACTACATAAATCATCTCTTAAGGCGACGTCCTTTCTTTCATGAATTTTTCAGAAGCTTAGTTGCCCTAACAACAGTGCTCACTTACACTGAAGTGGCAAGTTTAATGAATTTGTTTTTGTTTACAAGGGTCTTCTTTCTCTTACTTTCTACATATCCTCACAGGCGTGAATAAATAGCATGAACTTTGTCCATTCAAAGGGATTCAAATCAGAGTCTATATTTTCTAATAAATAGCAGCAAAGTTGTGATAGAGACACTAATCTCTAGTTTCCTTGTAGGAAAACAAATGAATTTTTTAAAAATTCAAGCTGGTAAAGAACACATCATAAAGTTATTGAATGTTATTTGATAGGAAAAAAATGAGAAAGTAATTCTTGGATTGAATTTTATACATTTCATTTTTATGACAAGAAAAGAAATAAAATCAATCATACCCATTAACTCTTACATTAGAGGGTTTTACAACTCATAAACATAAGCATTTTCATATAATCATTGAAAACCTATATGTATGTGTAATTACAGATATATATGTCTATATATGTACAAAAATACTTATTAATCAGTCACACACAAGAAAAAATAGAAAACCTGAATTTGGAATTTCAAATTGGTACAAAAGTTTAATACAACATATTAGCAATATAGATAGTAATGATTTCAAAACAATTCTGTTGCTTGGAATTTCCCCTTTGGAACTGTTCATCACAATATTGCTTATACAGAGGAAAACTCTGAAAGTAAAGTAATTGCCTATCAATTGAGGATTGGTTAAATAACATGCATCCATGTAACAGACACTATCACAAAACCTATTTATTGATATTATTATTGACATTTATTATCAATGAAAATATATCAGTCATATACTATTTAATTTTAAAAATAGGCTAAAAATATTTAGAGGATGCTTACACATATGAATAAAGAGTATATATATATATTAATGTGTATATTAAAATGTGTATGTATTAAAATACTTTTTGAATTAGAAAATATACTTATGTCAATATTTCATTTTTATGATGATAAGATTATGGGTTTAAGTTTATATTATATTTAAATTGATAAATTGTCTTCATTAAAATGATTATAGTCAGATTAAGAAATAAAATTATTTATTTTGCACAACGTGCCTCAGTATTTTAATTACAAATTTTAAAAAATATATTTATATAAACACAATGCTTTTACACCAAGTTAAAAATTTGAAAAAAAAAAACCAAGTATAAAACAAAATAATGGTTTTACTTTATATCACTCATCAGCTTATATAATGAATCCATTTATCACAAATACTAGGACAATGAATGGAAAATAACATTTCATTTGGTCAAATAAAAATTATTAATAGCTAAAATGATAAAAATAACCCTAAAATTCAGTTCAATAAGATTATAAACATGCTAGTAAGAAAATGATATTACTTCAAGCTATTCAATAAAAAAGAATCAGAAACAACATTTACATATCCAATCTAAACTTGTTTGAAAATATTATCCCATTTTTTTTCTTATTGAGCTTTATTTATCACACTTTATTTAATAGTGGGCATATGCAATTAGATAATATTAACTTCATAATATTAACTTCATAAGAGTATTAGAATTGGGGAACATGTAGGTTTGTCATCAAGCAAAATACTGTATTTACCCAGCTTTGTTTTTTTAATGAATCCTGAGTCCTTCAAGGTCAAGAACTACTTCAGTTATTTTTTGAGACCCCAAATCTAAGACATTGGTAGACATGCAGTCAATATTTTTGTGTTCGCTGGATAGAGTCTATGGTTACATACATATAGAGCAAAGATTCTTTGAAACTATTAATATCAAAACTGTGGAGCAAGAAACACTTTGGAGATGATGGGAGCTAGAGATGATGATATTTGTACTTTAGAGAAACATTTATATTTTAATAATTCATTCAAATTTGCTTCTTGAACCCATCCTCTATTCTGCATCAAGGCATTCTTTTTTGTTTTTCAGTGTAGGACATAACTTTTAGTTATGTCCAGTCTAGGACATAACTAAAAATAATAGCTAGAGAATAGGAAGGAGATCAAAGGATGGCATGAAATTAATTAAATTGCCTTTTAAAGGGAATTGGAGAAAAGGAGAGAAGTAGGAGGAATTTTAGACCTTGAAAGACCTTGAAAGAGAGAAGGCTGCCAATTAGTGGTCTTCATGTTTTCAAACACTAGAATTAGGAAAATAGTTGTATGTGCTGAGTGGACAATGGTATGAGTAATGTTAATTAAAATGGCATTTTGAAAGATAGGAATATATTAGCATTCTGTAAATAAAAGACACTGGTGAACTTGAAGGATTTATAAAACAAAGGTATATGAAGATGTTATTAATATCTAAATTTTCCTCTCCCATCTTGCATTACACAGATTCCACAAATAACTGCCAAGTCTTGGTTTCTGTATTAGAAAAAATATTCTGTCCTTATTTGGCAACTGTGTACTCCCAGGATTGTGTCATCTGATGAACGAAATAAGAAATGGCTCTTTAATATAGCTCCATGAATAACTCATAAGAATATATTATTTTAACTTAACAAAGACAGCCATAATAGTTATTCACCATTGAGTCCTTAACAGGAGATACATTTAGGCTTTGCTTCCTTCTATAAACTCAGATCTGGTTCTCCCAGATAACCTTGGCCGCATAACCTTGGCCAATTAGTTAATGTCTCTGTACCTTGCTTTTTACTTCTCTGAAATAAGAATCATAACTATACCTAACCCAGATGTAATACTTTTAAGGGACTGCGAACATTGCTAGGAACAATTCAGCAGTCTATACTTGTCATTGTTTTTTATTACTATGTTTCAGGCTTCTCTCTAATTATATATCTGATATCATATACATAGTCTTAAATTAAAATTGAAGTTGAGACTGGTTCAACAATTTAGTCAAATTAAGCATTGTGATAGAGTCTGAATTATGAATTCATATTTTCATCTGATTTCAAATGTGACCATTTTATATTTTGTGAGTACACTTTTTTAAAAAAACCATAAAACTTCACTCTTTGCTTACATGCTCAGCATTTTTCTGATCAGTAGAGGCATTTTTATATTAAGGTTAAATACTGTCTTGACTGCTATGCAATGCTCTGAATCACTCAAAAGAAAACATGGAAATTTTACTGGTTGGATATCCCCAGTAAATATAAAATTTCTTAACAAGACATCTACAACTTAAGTCTTTACTTGATAAGCCTTTACAGTATCCCCCCTTTTTACACAGTTTTATTTTCTATGTGTTCAGTTACTGGTGGTCAACCACGGACTGAAAATATTAAATGTAATAAGATACTTAGAAAAAGAGAAAAAACACATTTGTATAACTACTTACAATATTCTACTATAACCGCTTCATTATTGCTATTGTTAATTTCTTACTGTTCCTGACTTATCAAGTAAATTTTATAAAGCTATTTATAAGTATGGGAACAAATATAGTATTTTAGGGTTCAGTACTAGTCCTGGTTGCAGGGAATTCTTAGAATGTAGCTCCCCTGTGCATAAGGAGGGACTACCATGCTTCTTTCAGAGGTCCTGGAAAAACACGTTTTAAAAAGAATACTACTTTTCTAAATGATTTCATCTGTTTTGCTATGAAACACATTAACTACTCCCACATACATTTTAGGAAATCAATTTGCCACTGGATCACAATTATTTTGATACCTACTTTCTCAAATAATCTAAGTAACTGGCATTTGACTGCTGTGTTAACAGTGAAAGGTAGCAGATCAAAGTTATATCGCCAATCATGGCATATTCATTATATTTTATTAAGCAAATCTGACTTGTTTACCAAAAAAAAAAAAAGGGTTTTCTTATCTACTGATATTATGAAGGAAAAAGATACAAAGATCAGATATTTATTTGGGAAGGCCTTGTCATATAAGCCACGTTTCTGCTGCAAAGTATATGTGATTCGTGTTTAATTTGAAAAAATAAAATCTGCAAACAAAATTTCTGTGAGGTCAGCTGAATGTGACTTAATTAAATATATATTATTATTATTTCTTTTGTTTTTAAGATTTATTTATTTGCGTATACAAACTGGGGTACAGGCCAGAGGCGTGGGGTGGCGAGAGGGTTCACCAGAGACAGAGTGGGGAGCAGAACTGGCAGATCGCCGGAAATACACTGCTGAGGGGAGCCACGGACCAAGGCAGGAGAGGTCTGCTGCACAATGTGGGAATCTCCCCAGCTGGGTGTCGAACTTGTGTCGCCGCTGCCTACAGCTCCACAGTACAACACTTAACTGCTGCGCCACCAGGGAGGCCCTAAATATATATTATTTTCTAATACGGTAATGGAATTAATTCTGAAATCAACTCCAATTGAGGCAAATTAAGGTCAATAACTTTATTCTTTGCCAAGAGCCACCTTCTTTATCACCTCTTTAACTCAGGCATACAGCTATGTGGTGATTTGGGCTGGTGAGTATGACTTAATTACACACTTAGGTCCCAAGTACAATTTTATATATATATACACACACACACATATACACATATATACACACACACACACACTGGCATATATACACATACATAGAAAGATAAAGATATGTGTATATATGCATATATGTATAATACATAATACAATCATGTTTTTATATATTGTATATTTGTATATAATACAGTCATACTTAAAATTTGAAGTCTCAATATATTTCATAGGAAAAAGATGGGAATTTTGTGCATTTGTTTGTTTTTTAGTCTACATTGTTCACAGATAACAATATATGCCTTTTAAACAGTGGTTCCAGGCATGCAGAAAATAGTGTTCATTGATAAAATGAGTAACTGATAGAATGACTGACTTTCAATTTTTGCTCACCATTTTTAGTTCTTGTGCCCACACACAAATTTGATCTTATAATAAATATTGCTTTATAACTTGTTTCTTCCCATTTACTGCTTTCACATACATATTTTTCTATTCTAATGTTTAGAATTCTACCTAGTTATTTTAAAGTTTGGGTAATATTCCCCATTTTGAACATAATACTTTTTTTTATTCAAGTAGTCTTTTATTAATGAACGTGTCAATGGCCTTTTTTTTTTTCTTTTCAAATAATGTGGCAAAAGTTCTCTAAATAGCAGCTCAGAGGAATACTAGCTCACTAGCTCAGACTTTTTTGAGGTCTTTTGGAGACTCTTTTGGACCCCTTTCTGACCAGAGTTTTACTCCCTTAGCAATTTTGTATAAATAAATCTATTTGAGTTTAATGCCCTCTTCTTAGCACAGAGTTTATGAAAGTGAACTCTGATATGAGAGCATTAGAAGTGGAGGTACATACAGGTACATTTTTTTAGAATAAAAAATACTTGCATGTTGCTAAAGGGTTATTAAGAAGGAAGGCAGCCACTTTAGTATTTTAATTAGAACTCTTTAATATTAACACATTTGTTTGTAATAGAAAGCAAGGTATATATAAAAATGCTCAACTAATATATTTCAAAGAATATAGCCATAAAATGCATAATTGTGTGAACTATGTGAGCTACACAAATCCAATTAATATCCTGAGAAGCAATTTTAGCTCTTAAGTGGCTATAGCAAAACACACACACACACACACACACACAAAAAAAAAAAAAAAAAAAAAAAAAAACATAAAATGTGGACCCTGAATCAAAATTTACAGTTCTCTGAATTTCTGCTTTCATGTAAAAATAAAATGAGGTAACAATGTTAGCACCAATAACTGAATCTGGTACCAGTTAGGCACTTGGTATTTGTTTATCAGTGACTCTCTCGAGTGCCATAAGATGATATGCTGAAGGAGCCAGAAATCCAAAAACCAGTACTTATAAACTATTATTTTTTACTCCAGCACATTATCAGTAATTAAGTTTTCTTAGTAGTAATAGTAGTATTCATAGTAAATAGTGCACACTTTTCTTCTTACCTATAATAACAGACAGATGTGTTTAAGAATTTACAGTAGTCAAGATTTTTATCTAAATGCATTTTCATACTGATTAATTGACATGTAATATAAAACAAGAATTTTTAGTTCTTGGCACTGCGCCTCAAACAGTAGATGCATAAACAAGTAAAACATTCAATCTGTAGTCAAGTTTTCATTCTTTTCTATTATAGTACTTTCACTTCTACAATTCCTTGACTTCATGAAAATCCTGTAGTTCACTTTTATTTTTCCCAATTTATTGATAAATAATTGACATTCACTTTTTTATTATCCCAACACTTGTCTTCATTTCTTTCCTTATACAGTTTAAATTCCGTGTTTCATTATTATTTTCATTCATTTTCCAACATCATTAACTCACTGTTTTCTTTCTTTTGTGCTATACACACTTGACAAAAAACTTAAACTAAGAATCTGTCTCTCCATTCTTGAAGGTAAACCAAGTAAAAATTGATCCAGCAAATCATATTAATGAGGCTGAATGTCTGTTCTGAAAATCAGTGAACATTAACTCCAACTGGAATCTTAATCTGCCTAGAATATATACTGTGGGGCCTCCCTGGTGACACAGCGGTTAAGCACTGCTCTGTGGAGCTGATAGCAGCGTGAAGCGAGTTTGATGCCCTGGCTGGGGAGATTCCCACAATGGTGCAGCAGACCTCTCCTGCCTCGCCCGCTGCTCCCCTCAGCAGTGTATTTCTGATTTGCCTGTTCTGCTCCCCACTCTGTCGCTGGTGAACCTTCTTGCCGCCCCACTCCTCTGGCCTGTACTCCAGCTTGTATGCATAAATAAATAAATAATTTTTTTAAAAGAAATTATACAGTGTCCCTACTCACCTAATTCTTACATTTTTTTTTCTCCAACTCCCCTTATCTCACTGGTAATTTTGTCTCATATGTATCCACAAATAAGGAGACACAAATAGATGGTATAGATTTCCTCTTACCCGTCTATTCCTTCTTCCATCATCTCACGATATCCCTTTACTTGTGAAAGAGCAGGGCCATTGTTGAAGCTTTGAAGTCAGACCAGTAACTAAACTGAAACTCAAGGAACAAAAGCCATGCCATCTCCATTGGACAGCGTGTTCATACCAACCTCATACTGACATAATTAGTGTATTTTAACTGTCACAGATTATTGTGGCCTTTTTGCCAAATAAAGATATGCCTATGTGTATATAGCACAAAAGAAAGAGAACACTACCTATGAAGATGCCAGAATTTCAAAATAAGTAACAATTAAAAGCAAATTAAAGACATGACTAGTGGTTTGTCACTAGTGGTCTGGTTTGTGGTCTGGTTTCTTCATATTTAAATTAGAAGTTTGTATTAGATCATTTCTAATGTCATGGATTTTAGGTTGTCCTGATCTGAAGCCCTGGAGTACTGACAAACCAAAAACAGTGACAAATAGTTATTGATTTAAGATGTCAGCTCCAGGAAGATAGGTACTTTACTCTTTGATTTGCTGCTGTATCTGCACCACCTAGAGCACCGCCTTATATATATAGTGAGCCTTATCTACTTGTAAATAAAATTTTATGTATGAGAGATAATCTTGGTAAAAAATAGTTCAATTGTACCTTTAGATTTAGGGATAAAAGTATTCTTGAGGATGATCCTCTGTATTTCTCCACTAATATCTACCTCTTAGTGAACAGAGAATTAATTTTTTCCCAACATTTTGACCCATTCATATTTTCTGAGGACTCTAAGGGAGAAATAATGATTTTTCAAATTATTGAAAAGCTGACATATTCTTGGCTATCTTTCTCTACTCAGTTGGATTTATGAGTGAAAATCAGTATTCATGCATAGACAGGATATATTGACTTTCTCTCTCGACTAGTTTAGCTCTTGTTTTCCACTGGACCATCTGAGTCCAACCACTGTGAATCCTTGCAATTCCTGTTTTCCTATGGAAGACACTCATGGTGGGACTTATTTCAAAAAATTAATCTTTCTCTGCTTCATCTGAGCAGGTGAAATGTTTTTTGATTCCAGGATGCATTCAGTTTAGGGTGAGAGCCAGAAGCTTATGCAGCATTCTTCTATGCAGGAATATACTGACTATTTACATGATGCTATTGGCTACACAGACATTTTTATCTTTATTTGGCTCTGTATTTTAATTTTCCAAAAGTCAAAATCCAGAAAGGAAGAAGAGTGAGTGATCAGTTTAAAAAAATCCCCCCCCCAAATTTATTATATTTTGGAGCCACAGCCATGATACATACTCTGTATTTCTACACGTGGGTAGATTGAAGACTTCAAATTGCTATATGGATTCCCTTTCTAACTTGAAAATGTAGAGATAAATTCCTTTTGATTGGAAAAGAGAGCTATTACAAAGGCATCACTTTTAGATAGGCTTTCCCCTCTTTGGTCTTTACATGGATCATGGGTGAATTGGTGTTGGGTTACCCAAGGGGAATATAAAATGTAAAAGACATAAATAACAATAAAAATATATATTATAAAAAAATAGGCTTTCCCCTCAAGAACCTCCTTCCATCACATTCCCTCCTATTCTGAAGACATAAAGCATATGGTCATTTATCAAATAAGCATAGAAAGAAGCGATTACATAACTGACTTTTATTCTCAAGCTACCTCTCTGTAGTCACATTTTATCAGCTTCACTGATAGTGGTTACTATTGGTTTTAACACTAAACAGATTTCTAAAATGAGCCAAAAAGAAATTAAGCACTAGGGATAAATATGCAAGAGAGAAGCAGATATAATTCTATACCATACATTCTAATGACATGGAAATTATATTTTAAGTAAAGAATAATATCAAGGGAAGATATACATATGTGTGTATGTGTAGATAGTATTTGCGTATATGTAGGCACATGCATATTTAGTTTCAGATAGGATTAATGAAAAGACACCATTTCTCTTACATTAATATTATAACAAAGAAGTCACTCTTTAATGAAAGAATAAGAATCAACAGTACACTTTGTCCTGAATACAAAAGGAAAACTAACTCCTTCAACATACAAGCAATAGAATTTTAAAGCTAAAGAGGTACAGGCAGGTGACCAAGTGTGAATGACAACAGCGCAGTGGTTCTCCATACAGTCATGATCAAATACGAATGATGATTAGCCATGTATTTCACACACCAGAGAGAAGAAAATACTTAACATCAGAGAGTGAAGGCCAAGGAATAAATCAAAGTAATGTTTTCTTAATAATATCTGTATGGTTAGGACAAACCCAGAAAATTACACTTAAAAAGAATGTATTTACAAAGAACTCCAACAGAATGAATAATGCACATAGCCAGAAACGGACTTAATGATTAGCAATGACCCAGTGACGTCAATAAACCATCTCATTTCGAATTTGTGACAATTGGTGAAGGTCTTGTATTCTTGCAAGCATCGGAGCTGTGCAAGATGACAGGATTTAAGGCAGGCAAGGGAATTGCTATAATAAAGCTTCATCGTTTGGCATACAGTCAAAGCAAACATGAAGATACTTCATTAAAAATTCCACATTTCCAATGTGTACACAACAGACAGCGATCGTCTAATCTAGGGATAGACATCTTGTTCTTATGTGGTTCAAATGAGAAAAACAAATAACAATGAAAACACCAACAATATCAATAGCAAAGCAAACGTGATGAATAACACAAAGATACACAATAATAGAAAACACATGTTTGCTAAAGTAACAATAGAAGAGAACATTATATAAATGTCAGCAAAATAATTCAGTTTATATTAATAATTCAGATAGAGTTGTAACTAAAAATAGACTCAAATATGTATGCCTTTTTTTTTTTTGTATGTCTGTGATCATTTTCACAAAGATCCTTCTGATTTGGGGATATTGAAGAGCTTGACAAAACATGTGTGCTAAGGCAAATAGAAAGTGAATTTTTTAAGGAAAGATTACTAAGAAACACAGGCTAAAGCTGAGAAACACCAAAACAATCCCCCACAAATTTGTGTTTTCAGCCTGCAGACAGTAGAGAAACGTTTTGTCACATTGCTTATTATGGTCTGTTTTTTCTTAATGGTAGTAGTAATAAGCATCAGCATTGAGTTTTGAAAGGTAACTGATAGCAAGGGAGAAAAATAGAGTTTCAAGGGCGAAAAAAAAATAGTTCATCAAGACATTACTTTGCTGAAGATATTCACTTTCCAAGTGGAAGGAACATTAGTTATTTTTCAGAGCATCCATTCTTAAAATCCTCCCCAGTTTTTTTCTTTTTCCTTTTACCTTGGCTACCAGTCCAGAATTTATTGGAGTAGTTCTATGTCTGTGTCTATGATGTCAGGAGGACTGTGAATCAAAATACTGGGTAATTGATAAACGAAAGCTTGTTAGAATGCAGAACCTTAGTTCTCACTCTACCTCTGCTGAATCAAAATCTGCATTTCAGCAAGGTCCCTAGGTAATTCCTATGCACATTAGAATTGAGAAGCACTGTTCCAGGGTGGGCCACAGTAAATTCTACAAAGTGAATACACTTTAACCCCACTTACCTATCAAGATAGCACTTATGCTGGTCAATAAGACAGTTCAGATCTATTAAGAATTAAGATTCCTTTCCTTCCGGGCATCTAGTAGGAATGTCAGTGAAATGTGATGTACTTTATTTTTGAGCTGAAGCCTGTATGAACCAGCTCATGATTCTCCCTTTCTCCATATTCTTGCTATGCAACAGGGATAGCACAGAAGACAGATGTTTGCCAGCCTGTGTTCTTGAGTGATGATGTTGAGTAGATAGCCTTGCTGACCCTGGATGAAAGTTTTATGGTATGAGTAGGAAGTGAATCTTTATTTTTAAGCTCTGGAATTTTGGACTCACTCTTTTCCAAAGCATAATCTCTCTTATATTGCTTAATATAGAAAATGATTCCTAGAATTTGGGTGCTAACAAAATAAAACCTAAAATATAATGTCTCACTATCCATATGGCCAGCGAAGAGTTATGGAAAATGATAGCCATATACATTACACAGTGGTCAAACTTTCCATAAAATATTGGCAATTATAACTTAGAAGACAAACCATGTATCTAAGCTATGTGAATTGTTAGAGGAAAAGGTTGAAAAAGAGAAGGAAGTAGTCAGTCTATTTAGCAGGGTATTTCAAGAAAAGTAAGATCGCAAAATAAATCAGCCAATTTTCAAGAACAAAAAGGAATTAACCATTTTCAGAAATTGGGAGCCTTGTAATTTTAAAAATACAACTGTCTTCAGATTCTAAACAGTAAGGCAAAAAGTTGAGGACACTTTAAAGGAACAAATGAAGTTCAGATTTAAAATAAGTTCTGCAGGTAAAACAAAGTGAACGATTTTCAACCAATGAAATTGCATCAGAGCAGAAACAAATTTTAAAAATGACCATAACAGTTATATCTTAAACCATCTGAATTAATGTCTATTAGCCATGAACAATCCAAATTGAAATTATAATATCCAATAAATATTTTCAAATGGACAAAATGCTTAGGGAATCAAGACTAATAGTGTACATTTACTAACACTAGTAATCTCCAGGCATTTGATAAGTTAAAATATTGATAGAGAGGGAAAGAGAGAGGAAGAATATATGACATACATGTATTGAAAGGAATTGTAATTGCGAATAGTGATATTTAAATATAAACAAACCAGATTGATAAGAATTCAGATAGATTTTTTAAAAGAATATGCTATTATTGAAAACCAACCAGCTTAGAACATTAGAGACTATTGATGTTTAGCCTTGAAATGACTCTTGGAACCAAATATCTATGGACAGAATGTCATCTGAGACATTCTGAGGTGGAAAGTATATTCCCTATTGTCCATTTCATTTGTGACAAAGCAACACGGCAGCAAAGAATTATTGATTTCTGATTTGGTGTGCATGCTTTCATTTCCCAAAAAGGAGTATTTATTGTGGTTATCAAGCTCTTTTCTACCAATGTTTACGGAGGTGTGTTTGTAGGGGCAGATAACATGTCTTTCTAAATCCATAGATCTCCAAAACAAGGTTAGCCACAACCATGGCTTATCTAAAAACTCTCACCCATTATTCTAAGAGAAAGACATTTTCACCCAGAAAAATGACACTTTTAGTTTGATGCTACGATTGAATAGAATTTACAGCTAAAGTGAGCAAACCCTGTTTTCAGGGAAAAGAGTGAACAAATATTTGGTAATTGAACAGATTGCAGTCTTTTCTATCATTTTTGCAAATATTCATCTTTTTCATTCAGAGAAGAGAGTAAATTGTACTTCCAGCCTCCTGAATGCAGGCAGGAGCATTGGACCTGACTTGGTCAATGTAGTAGCAAGATTATGGGCATGCATTTTGTTTCTTTTTCCTCCCTACAACAGTAACTCCAAAGTTTAAAAGCCCTATTATCTTGGATTCTCAGAGAAGATGCTGTGGATTGGAATCCTCTACTCAGTTGAGATGAGCATAAAGTCCAGGCAAAAATATGAACTTTCAGTTTTTGAAACAAGTAGTTATTAGGGTTGTTCGTTATTTATTTGTTATTATTGCACAACCCAAAATACTCCCTTACATTACATATCTTGTGTCTTCCTCTATCAGTTTTTTCAAAATAGAACTTATCACTTCATTTATTTATTCACAGCATTCTGGCTTCTATTACTCCCTCCACAGTAAAACGGCCATGAAGTTCACCAAAAATTGATTAAATTCAATGTTAGTATTTTAGTTCATATCTTATTAACAAAACTGAAGCATGCCTTTATTGTATTTTTTGATCTGAAACTTTCTTTCCCTTGATTCTGAGACGTTGTGTTTCTGCTTCATGCTTTCTCCTAGCTTCCATATACAATTTTTTTCTTTTACTTCACATTCCTTAAAATTTAGTGATCCTCAAGGTTTTATTTCTACTTACTGTCTCTGGAAAAAGTACTTAACTTCAATGATAAACACTGGAAATATATGAAGAACACCTAAATTATTATTTCTAATCCCAAGTATTTTGTAGGGTTCCAGAAAATGTGTCTACTGTCTCTTAAACATCACTACTGGTGGAGGAACCTCAGCAGGTCCAAAGCAAAGATGCACCTTCCTCCCAACATTTTCCTCATTATAAATTCCCTTTCTCGGTGAACATTGCAGTACGTGTTCACGTCTTTGTCAGCTCTGTTATCGTGTAGATACCCATGGCTTTTGTCCCTTTACCTATACATCTTCAGACTGCTAAGTACTCCTTACTAGAATCCTATAATGTGAATCCTATTTCTCTCATTGTCACTACTTTAGTGCAGCCTTGTATCATTTCTCCACTTGATTTTCCAAACAGCTGCCATACCACTCTTTTCCTACAGCCGTCCAGCTCAAGTCTTGCAATGTGGCCCAAGTGACCTTTATAATGTAAAAGTTGGCACAACTCGCTCTCCTTAAATTTCTTCAAAGCCTTCCTCTTTTGCAAATAGGATTAAATCCATTCTCCTTAAGGCATGTAATATAAAGTTATTTTATGTTTTCTTCAATTCCTTCTCAAAATTCTTTTATGTTTTCCCCTTGTAGCAGCTGAGCAACTCACACTGAACTGTTCATAATTCCCTATACCTATGTTTTCTCATCTTGGCACTCGTGAATTTGCTTTTTCCTCTAGTTGGCATTCATTTTTTTCTTCACTTAAAAAAAAAGTCTCTCTATGAAATAACAAAATAATTTTTCTTCCCTGTTGTCACCCATTGTTCTTTTTATGTGTCCTTGTTATCTCACCTAACCTACTGTGTTGTCACCCATATTTTTTCCCACTTTCCACCAATCTACTGTGAGGCCTCTGAGTGTAGAGACCAATTTTATTGTGCTTTGTATCCCTGGCATTTAGGATATAAAATGACTAAGAGTAATTGCTTAACATTCATTTATTAATAAGTCAATAAATTGGGATTCCTTGCTGTTGAAGCTTTCACTGTGTTCAAATCCACTGAGAACTGAAATGATATATTCTTTAACTTTGTTAACAAGAAGAATTATTTATCTATTGGAGAATTTCTTTGATCTGAAAGATTCAGCATTGAAATAAATTGACTAACAGGAGTCTGTTTAAAAATAAAATATTTTTGTAATATCCCTTTCAAGTTTTTATCACTTAGTGGCCCTACCACAGAAATTAGCTTCACTAATACATTCTCTGGCAAGTTACTTCTTCTCAGGCTTTGTTCATACAATTCTAAAAGAGACTCTTTTCACTTTTCTTGACAATTCTATCCATTTATTAAAATGATCTCTTTTCAGTTAAAAGACATTACATTCTAGGTCTACAAATTTAATGAAAAACCTCAACTTAGCAGATCAGTAAAAGCTTCTTCATACTTACAAAAATTTTTGCAGGAGGCACCTAATTTTGCCTTCCTTTTCACTTACTTCCCAGAATACAAAACGTGACTTACCAGATAATACTTGAGATCATGAATACGTTTTTTTTACATTGATGGATTAGTCATAGATGGATTGTTAAAACTATAAATAGCTTAGATAATTTTGTTATTGTCTTATAGCCAGAATAAATACAGTTCTTGATGAAGAGAAATGGCCATTGAAATTTCAAATGTATCTTGCTGAACAATTCATGAAAAATTCTTACATAACTTATGCTCTGGTGGATTGATTAATCAAACTGAAATAATATTTGTACTATCTACAGTGTACCATAATATACAGTGTACCATTTATAAGAGTCTGATCTATATTATAGCTAATTATAGAATACTACCCTCAAAATACCAATAGATTGATACCAAATTGACACTAGTGAAGATAATTAAGAATGTTCTAAGATTAAAAAATATAAGCTGTATTATTAAAATATTCATAAAATTTAATAAAATTTTTATAAATTTCAAGGCAAGTACACACAGAAATAAAATTAAATGTATTAAACATGAAAACAAATGGATCTTAGCACTTCACCACATTTAAGACTACACAGCTTCCTGACTGACGTGAAACCAGCTTCAGTAAAAAATAACATGTGATAAGTAGTTTAAAATAAACCAAATATCAATTTCTGAAAGTTAATTGTTATCACTGACAAAAGTGAACTATGAACAAGCAAGGTTAATGCTTTCTTCTTTCTCTTTTTGACATAAGCTGGGAAAAAAAATTAGAACAGATTTTTCCTGAATACATGCATTGATAATACATAACTTGTATAGTACATGGAACAAGTTCTTTCAAAAGCATGCTTTATTATTTTTGCCTAAGCCACAGATGTTAGCTGTTTTCACATCAAAATAGTGATTGTTAGTCATGAGTTTCTTGGAAAAATCTTTTTAAAAAGCTTTTGAGCAGATGAGATGGGAGATGTGTTCTTCAGTGCAAATGAAAAGAGTCATACTTTCAGTAGAATAGCATGAGCAGAAATTTTTATGCAGTAGCCTTTGAACAGATATTTTAAGTGACTGCTGAAGAGCTGGCAGAGAATACTTGAAACTATAAACTAACCTATGGGCAGTGGATTATCAAAGGCAAAAAAAAAAAAAAAAAAAAAAAAACCTTGAAAATGACAAACTTTTTAGGAAGCAAGAATCAAAGGAAAAATATTCAAAAATATCATGTGCTAGCATTCACATATTCTATACATATACATTTCTGTTAAAATGTAACCCACATATATGAAGTATATACATTAGAAATTGTAAAACTATAATTCATTCAATATGAATAATATGCAAGCACTGCACACATTAAAAATTAGAACAATGCCAGCTCTCTTTCTTGTATTTTCATCATATTTTATTATAAAATTTACGCAGAACTTACTCATTTTATCACTTTTTCTATATAGCTGAAAATAAGAGTACTATAAATTATTTTCAATGTTGAGAATAATTCACAGAAGTTATTTGTACCTGGCCTCTCTGCCTTAGTTTTTAAGTATAGATTTAATTTCTTTAATGGATATAAGATAATTCTATTTATTCTTTTTGTTGACATATAATTGACATATGTCACAGTTTACATTGAAGATGCATGTTGATTTGATATTCATATACTGCAATATGATTACCACTACAGTGTTTTTTAGCTATAAACTTTATCTCCCCACATAAATATTTCTTTCTTGCTATGGGAATAAGAATAATTAAAATCTAGTCTCTTAGCAACTTCAAAGTTTATAATATTGTTGACTATAATCAATAAGTGTGCATTAGATTTCCTGAATTTAGCCACTACTTGCAAGTATGTATTGCTTTTAATCATCTCCTCAATCCTCTTACCCTATAGCCCCTGCTTTTTTTCCTACTCTTTTTTATAAATGTTTGACTTAACAAGATTCCACATACAAGGGATTTCATACAGTTTTTTCCTCCTCTGACAGATCTCATTCAGTACAATCCCAACATCCATTCACATTGTGAATCACAGAATTCCTTCATTCTCATGGTTGAATAATATTGTAGTGTGTGCACCTGAGTGTGTGTGCATGTGCAAGTGTGTATATGGCACATCTTCCTTTCCATTTGTCTGTTGGAGAACTTTTAGGTTGTTCCCATATCTTGAGTATTGTGAGTAATTTTGCATTGAACATAAGTGTGCAGATACCCTGATTTTGTGTCCTTTGGATATATAGGCCACTAGTGGGATTGCTGGGTCATATTTATTTATTTTTTTGGAGACAGCTCCACACATTTTCTATAGTGACTGAACCAATCTACATTCCCATCAACAATGCTCAAAGTTTCCCATTCCTCCTTATCCTCACCAACTCTTGTTATCTCTGCTTCTGGATGAGATAATGGGGTAAGGTGAAATCTCACGTGATTTATAGTCTCCTGAAGACTAGAAGTTTCAGTACCTATTCATGTACCTGTGGGCTATTTGAATGTCTTCTTTGGAACAATATCTGCTTAATTCCTCTGTCCATTGTTTAATTATGTTTTCTTTTTGTTACAAATTTGTTTAACTTTATTTTTAATAGGTTTTATGAAACCGTACTTTACAAAATCTTTGTCTATTTCATTAAAAATTTAAATCAACTTTCAAGATTATTAATAAATTTTCCTTTGGTGTCTTTATGATATCTATAGGATTTAGAGTGGTGTTTGTTCTCTGCTCATATTAGTAATTTGTAATTTTTCTTAATTGCTTATGTGAGGTTTTTTTCCTAAATAAGCTTTTCATGCAACCACCTCTTGACTCTATTGATTTTTATGGTTTTTTTTGGCTTGTTTGTTTTTCTCTCATTGATTACTATTCTTTCCAACTCCCTCTTTCTTTCTTCAGGTCATTAATATATATATTAAATCCTTGGTTTTTAGACTTCTACTGAAATTGATCATGGCGATCAGTCTTCTTTAAAGCACAGCTTGTTGTATTGAAACATGTTTCAATATGATGCATTTCCATTATCATTTGTATTTTTTCAGTTAAGGAGAATTTCTGGAAGGATTATTTTTCTACACACTTGTCTATGCTCCTCTACAATTCATGGTGATAGTCAACAATGATGAAACTTGTGTTACGTGCCAGGTTCTAAGTTAAGCACATAGCTTCATGTTTCTCTTATGATACTCAAGAAAACCCTGCAAGTTTTTTCTATGAATGATCCAGTTTTAATGAAGAGGAAAACAAAAACTTAAGTAATTAATACAAGCTTAAACATCTATGTTACTGAGTAAGGACTAATGTTAAGCTTCTCATACCAAAATCCAATTACTTTTTTATAAGAGAGTGTCCAAATATACTTGGAAAAAGTTCATAAAGGGATACTTTTAATTCAGCAAAATTATGCTAGTTTGAGTATGTGGCAAATTAAGAAAAGTTTTTTTTTTATTATCATGAATGTGGGATTTAATGCTGGCTGTGACACTCATAGATTACAGGGACTTGTTTAAGAAAATAACTGGCTAAAAGGATCCTTTGAAATGAGGGTGCTGGGTAAAGTGGTACTTATTAATTTCTTCTGGTTAGGAGATTCTGTAAAAATGATCTTATTTTAAGTAACTTCTTTTTTTTTAATCAAAAGAATGCACTTACACAGAATCTATGAGTATATGTCTAATCATATGCTGGAGAGGGAAGAAAAAGACTGCTATCAATATTATTAAAATATTCTCTTTAGTTCCTTGAATATTATTGTTCATCTTTTCAGATATCTAGTTGATTTTTATATATTGTTAGAAATAAGGTGCCTAAAAGTGAATGCATTTTCACAATACCATATAATTAAAAATGGGATAGAAAAATTTTTTATCTTAAATCTTGATGATATTATACCTCTAGATAGATAATCCAAAGTCACAGGAGTCATTCACAGTGCTTTAGAAAACTTGTATATAATTCTATACACTTTGATTTTATTTTATTTTTTTAATTTTTTTTTTTTTTTACATACAAGCTGGGGCACAGGCCAGAGGAGTAGGGCTGCGAGAGGGTTCACCAGAGACAGAGTGGGGAGCAGAACAGGCAGATCAGAAATACACTGCTGAGGGGAGCAGCGAGCGAGGCAGGAGAGGTCTGCCGCACCATGTGGGATTCTCCCCAGCTGGGCATAGAACTCGCAAGGGCATCGAACTTGCATGGCGCGCTGCCGACAGCTCCACAGAGCAGCGCCCAACCGCTGCGCCACCGGGGAGGCCCTACACTTTGATTTTAAATGTTTTTTTTTTAACTTTTGATTTTACATGAAGTACTTTATTTTTCTTTATCACTCAATGAATTATATAGAAACATCTAAACTTAAACACGTTTGTGCTTCGGTGGTGTCTGTTTTGCCATTCAATCTTCTTATGGAATTGTTTGCATTTTTCTTCAATATTTATTAGTATTATCTAGCTTTTTATAAATTTGCTTTTTATCCTCTTAAAATAAAGTTGTCTTTATGCTGCTGAGTGTTTTTTATTTCAGCTAAACATTGCTTTTCAACTAGACATATAGTATTGGTGTTTGTATTCTAAAATGCAACAGTAGTAAAAACCAACTTAGCATAGCAATGTAGTCATAAGAGCAAATGGGTTGTGCTAACATACTTTTGAGTTTAGCAATGTCTTTAATTTTCTTGTGCAAAATGCTAAATAAATACAATAAGCAGATTGAAATTATGTATGCATTGTTGTAAGTAGAAACAAGATAATTCAATTTTATTCAAAAAAAGTGCAAAAATAGTGTGTTTTGATTATGTATTGTAGTTGGTAGAATTTGAGAGCTTAAAGACAATTTTGATTACTTTCTTGCTTTCTGACAACTATCCATATTTTGGAAATGAATACATTAAAGTTGCATTTGGAACTCGTGTGACTAGAATTCTTGAATTCTTTGATGATTTTAATTTATCTCATAATGAAAATTTGAACAATTTGTATTTTTAATACCTGGACTTTCAACACTTTATTTCAGAAAACATTGTAAATAAAAGCTAACTAATTAAAAAAATCCTTGCTTGTTTTTTTCCAAACAGGATTAATGAAGACAATATAAATCAACAATTAAATCTTTAATATGTAGAAAATAATATTGTATTTGACAATGTTAAAAACATGTTCCCCAATAAATAGTGCATTTCCAAGGTGATATAAATTCATGTCTATTTGGGTCATCAGTTTGTTGTTGGAGCAAAAGGCATATCTCTGTGGCTCTTAAAAATTATATGTACTATCTAGTTTCTTTTGGCCCTAAAGATAAGCACCGTGTATCTCAGAATCTATCTACCTTCATAACCACGGAATTTGGAGTTCTGACCATGAAAACCCAATGTCAGGAAAAATAGTAAGAATAGTCTTAAAAAATGGTGGCATTCTGGATCTACAATGTCATAGTTATCAAATTAGGGTCCTCAGCAGAAAAAATAGTTTTTATAAAATCAGGCAATTAAGCAGTTTTTTAAATGGATACTAGAGCAATAGTGCTATGATTTTACCAGTTCAAATTCTGCAGTGTCCAATTGTCAATGGGCTTTCAATAATAGTAAATTTTAGCTGGAATCAGCTAGAATACTTATTTTAAAAGAGGAAATTTGAGAGCTTAAGGACAATTTTGACTATCGCTATTTTAAGGATTCTGCCAGCCAATTAGATTCTGACTTACGAGGAAATGATTCTGAGTAAAATAAAATTCCCCTGCCTGACAATACTGGTTTTGAAAATATTTTCTAAGTGATAATTATGTATAAGACAAGAGACATTTTTAGAAAAACAAGCAACAGATACTTTAGTTATGTTTAGTTAAAAGATGATGATGAGTACTGTAAATACTATGATTTTAATGCCATCTTTGCACAAGGCCACTATTAATATACGATTATGTGTACAACACACCCAAAAAAGTAAAAACTTACTTTATTTCCCTATACTGAACTGGGATCAAGTAAAAATCAAAGAATTAAATGAAGAGAGGAATTAGATGATTAAATACCCTATTTTATTTCCTAGTACCATATCCTAACCACAAATATCAATCTGTTTTAATCTTGTGTCATATGTTGTCTACGGTGTACAAATTAGTCAATCAATATTTACTGAATGTATTAGTTCCTGGAGACTTACAGCTAGATAGAACATGCATGATCTGTTGCCTCAGTGAACATATTACCTATACAGATGTGCATTAAACAAACATTTGCAAATAATTTTTTAAAAGTAAACAGATAAAGAACTGTGAAGGAAAGAAGTTTTGAGAAAGAATATATCCTGGTATGGAAACACAAAGAAGTGTCCTATTAGAAAGTCACAAATTAGTTGATATTTCAGAAATAAATGATAGTTAAATAATAAATTGAAAAGAGAAAAAAAGAAACTTTCATATGTAAAGGTGTTTTTTGAGTCAGGAATCTTTGAGGCTCTTCGAGAAACTATCATTACTGAGTTAGGGCAAAGGGAAGTGTGTAGTAAGGAATGAGAGGTGAGTGTTGGAGGTATGGCCACACTAAACATGCTTGCTAGCCATGGACAAATTGTTTCTATTTTTTCAAGTGAAATTGAAAGTTATTACAAATGTTTAAATGCTGGTGTAGGACATGGTATAATGACTTGATTTGTGTTGCAATTTAAAAGTCACAAGCAGGGCCTCCCTGGTGGCGCAGCGGTTGAGCGCTGCGCCGTGGAACTGTCGGCAGCGCGCGATGCGAGTTCGACGCCCAGCCGGGGAGAATCCCACATGGTGTGGCAGACCTCTCCTGCCTTGCCCACTGCTCCCCTCAGCAGTGTATTTCTGATCTGCCTGTTCTGTTCCCCACTTTGTCTCGGTGAACCCTTTCACCGCCCCACGCCTCTGGCCTGTACCCCAGCTTATATGTATAAATAAATAAATCTCAAAAAAAAATTCACAAGCAGAAGTGTTTATAGGAGGATAAAGAGAGGGTAAAAAGAAGTTATTGGAATAATTGAAAAGTCAAATGTGGGGGGCTGGGATAGTGTGGGTGAAAGACTGATAGCAAAGTTGACAGGATCTAGTTAAGCATTTAGTGAGTGGTAGGAGTGGCAAAGATGACGTGTGAGGTTTAGTTCACTAAATTGCAGCTTTGATGATGCAACCCAAGAGATGAAACCCCCAAAGGACAATTTTGAGGAGACTTTAGACACAGTCAAATATTTAGAGTAGGAGAAATCTGAACTGGCTATATAATGCTGAGGATCAATAGCATTCAAACTTCAAACAGGGAGATTTGATTTAAAAGGAGATATTTAGGAAACAGACAGAGAGGGGGAAAAGGCCTTAATAGAGCAGTGATGACAAATTATTTAAAACTTGAAAGAAGAAGAAAAATATAAAAAGGAAACAAACTAGCAAGATAACAAAGATTTGGCCTTATAGAAGCTAAAGGAAGACAAAATTTAATAAGAGAAATTGAGACGCATCAGAGACGTTCTCTAACCCTCTTGCTTCTGCAACCATATCCCAGAAGAAGGAATTTCATGTGCGGACAATTCTGAGACTAGAAGCATTAGAAATATGGCTTCATAAGACATAAATACAAATAAGGAGACAAAGAAAAGTATAATGCCATTTAGAAGAGTTCAGTAATTATCAGTTAGAAATTAGAACAAATTGAAAACATGCCTAGTGACACAGAGATGATAGAAAGTAATTGTCTTGGTAAGATACATCATTCTGGTGCTCAAAAAAGATGATTTGCCAACTTAAAAAAATTAGATGACATAAATAGATGATGTTTACTGTTAATGGTCTGAAATATCAAATTGAAAGCATATTAAAGGTAGAGATATTGAAGATTATAGAAATGCAAAATATGACAAAGAATTAGCAGGAAAAAATGGACAAGAAAAATATGATAGACATGAGAATCACATTAGAAGAGTAAAGGACATTAAAAACAAATGCAACCCAAAATGTCATAAAACATAAAATATAAATATGATAAGATATACATATTATAAACTGATTACAGTCTATTCATAGTCTAAACTAGAAACATTATAAGCCTTAACATTTATAAATTATAAAATATAAATATGATAAACATTTTGAAAATAATTCTTCAATTCAATGATGGGAGATTAAGAATGAGAATGGACTGGAACTCTCAATATAGCTCCCTCATATTTCACGGAGAATAATAAAAATTGTTTTAAGAAGCTCAAAAGGTTAAAATGTCAATAGCACAATAGTTATTCATAATATATTTCCTAAGTTTAGTATCATTTTTACAAAACTATATAGCTTGTAAAAATATTGTTTTTTAGTTATTTCTTCCCTTTCACTTCTATTTTGTTGTACTAACAATTATAGGATATTAAATTTAATACGTGAGAATTTAAAGTAATTTTGATAGCATAGCTCCAGTTTTGTCTGAGAACTCATCCTTTATATCAGGTAAGCAAGATTTCATCTGAAAATAATAGAAAACCTGCCTTTTGCTGTTTCCAATACATATTGAGTTTTTTTTCCCTCTCACATAATAGAAAATTGTGAGGTAGACAACTCTTGGAACAATGACTCAATAATGTCGTTGCCAAAGTCTATGCAATTATTTTCTCCTCACTCTCATGGTAACAGCATGTTTGTGTATTCCAAGAGGGAAACAGCAAGCGGTAGTGTCACCAGACTTGTGCTTCAATCTCACCGGCCACCACCGGTTCCCGGAGAGCCTCGGAAATTGACTAGTCACCTCATTTCAGTGTAATTTGAAGTAGGTAAGGACAAAACATGTTGAGTGATCTGAGCTATATGTGCACAGTACATTTCATTTTTATGTATTCATAGATGCATTTCAGAATTAAAGATGATTTTTCAGAAATATTCAGAAATAAACAATTTTTACTGTAGATAATACAGTGAGAATTTTAAATATGAAATTGTATGTTTTAAAAATGAATTCAGATATTCGAGAGATATTTATAAATATCTACTCACATAGCTGAAACCAATACCAGTATTCATTAAATATATATAAAATAATCTTTTATATATTAAAATTTTATAGATTAACCCAAGTAATGAAAAAATAAACAACGTGAAATATTTTATATATAATGACAAGGATTAATATACAAAACACTGATTTTTAATGATGCATACCTGTGCCATATAATGTTACAGTGCAATGTTACTTCAACTAAAAAATAAAAATTAGAAAAATTATATTTAAAAGTTAAAATAATCCAAAACAAACAGAAATGTTTCATAGGAATGTATTTTTTTATTTTTAATACCTTGATCAAAAGCATTTTCCCTGAGTATTTGGTTTAATTCCAGTGGTAGCATCCTTAGCATATAAGTGAAATGACACAGGTCCCTTTGAAATTCCAGCAATCCTATCCATTACCCCCTTTGTTTTTGAAACTTCTTTCAGTATATCCACCCACAACACCTCTTGCTAGCTGTAAACTGTCTTGGTTCAATGACATTTGTAATATTTTCGCAAAAAGAAATCATTTTTGATAGAATCATTTTTCAATCTTTCGCTTACAATCAGTACTGCTGTCCATGTTTTGTTGCTCAAATCACTACTGATTGGTCATTCATAGCCTGGCAGGTCACACACTGTCACAATCCATACAATACATCCCCTTCGGTTATTATACTTGCATTGTTGTAGAAATGCGTGATGAAAGATTTTTCCTTTAAAATATGTCTACTCTCCACTTCCTTTTATTAGACTATGGAGTAAATGATTTCCACCATGATTAAGATCTTAGAGAGATTTAATTGGATTTTGCAACTATATATCTAAGAAAGATGACAGAATGAAATAGATATAACTGTAGCCCTTACATACTAAAAATCCATTTATTGAAGTTATGAAACATAATTCTAATCATTGCGTGGTTGGGAGCCAGACAATAATAAATAAGGGTTAACATTTTATCTTTTCCCTATAACCAATAGAGTCACCGAATGTCTTAATTTCATTCATATTTGGGGAGATTTCTGTGACTGGGGATTTTTAGTTTTAAAAGCAGGGAAGCCCCTAGCAAACTAAAGAGTTGTTTACCCTACCAAGAGCAATGTAGACCTCTAATAATAAAAGTTACCTAGAAAATGAATTATGTGCACAATGTTATGGTTATATAGCATTTACAAAGTAAATATAACTAACATTATCATTAACATACAAATACAAAACACTGGAGAGCAAAAGTATACATTTGCTATATAACTATTATGGTCACAAAAGGAATCAGAATTATATAGTAAACTAAACATTGAATTTGGAATCAAAAGATCTACATTTAGTTCCCAAAATTGCCACTCTTTCTGACCTTTGACACACCCATGAACTTCACTGAACCACATATATGTCTAATCCATAAATGAGGAATAATATGTACCATATTTATCTTCCTAGAATGTTTTCAAGATCTAGTATGACAGTGTATGATGGCAAATTGAAAACTTGATAGTACAACATTAATGTTATTTATAGACTGGTATATTCAACATTATAGATAATTATCCAACATTACTTGGTTACTAACTCATGTGAACATGACATCACATGAAAACATCTAGAAGATTACTTCAATCTCCACTATTATCTCTTCTGCAATGGCTGATGCTTAATAATTTAGTGAAGCAAATCATTTACATGTCTTTAAGTTTAAACTTCCAGAAAAGTTTTACATATATTTTCTTGTGGTAACAAGGAGAGATTTGGCAAAATGTGCATTCAATTGTTTAGTGATATATGTTGCATAGCACCCAAACATTTGAAAGCAAGTTTTGGCAATTTTTTTCCTTGTGGCCAGAAATAGAATATATTCTAAATTCCCATATATATTAACACTTCCTCATAATGAAATAAGTATATACAATTGTGTACAGTATAATATGACGCAGGGGAATCACATTTAGTTAGACATTTAAGAGAGAGAATATGAGAATATTTGATGGAGTAGAAAATTCTTGAACTGACTGCTAGGTAAAGTAGAAAAACAGCAGTCACCAAAAGCATAAGATAGCAAAATTAAAAAGCAAAGCATTAGAGAGATGACGAAGGTTAGAAAACAGGGCAAGTTCAAGGAAAATTCAGGGAATTAATTATTCAGTTAAACCTGTGTAAAAAATAAATACAGCGGTAACACAGGAAAAGAGATAGGATGATTAAAATAGGCAATGTTATATAAAGTACTCTAAGCAGGAGCAATTGTACTTCTTTATAACCTCAATGACCAACACATTTTTTTTTCAAACATATAAGCAAGTACTTTTAGTTTCCAATCCAATGTCTGTTTTGCTATTCTTCCTTAAAGGTAGAACCTTAATTATTTTTTGGTTTTATCTTGTTAAAATTGGATTTTACAGCCTCCCTTGAAAATAGAGGTGACAGGTTAAAATAAGCCTGATTTTACTATGTAGTCTGTCTATATTTTAACTCCTTTCTTCACCCTCCTTTTTCTATCCTGTTCATCATGAGTCTGGAGAAGAATGAGCATCTTGTGAACATAAAGTGATAAACATGCATACAGAGGATTATACACTTTGAGTGGCAAAGCTAAAAGCTGAATAAAACTTAAAATTGTGTCAAATGGTATCATTGGAGCAATGTACTCACAGCAGAAAATCTAGTTCTGGATTTCTCATATGTGACAACAGTGTATATTCTTTCTTAAATTTTTTTAAAGATTTTTTTTATTCAAGCATACAAGCTTGGGTGTAGGCCAGAGGTGTGGGGAGGGATGGGTGAGAGTATTCACCAGAGACAGAGTGGGGAGCAGAACAGGCAGATTGACTGAAATACGCTGCTGAGGGGAGCAGTGGGTGAGGCAGGAGCTGTCTGCTGTGCCATGTGAGAAGCTCCCAGGCCAGTAAAACTAGTCAACAAATTTTTACAAAAGTCATGTTACTGAAATAAAATTAGTCATTTCCTATCAATTTGCATGTGCTCAACATGAATATGACAGTCAAATTCTAATTTTGGCTCTAGTTTTTTTTGTAGTCTGCACTGAACTGATATTTACATCATG
This sequence comes from Scalopus aquaticus, assembly GCA_004024925.1. Taxonomy (NCBI): domain Eukaryota; kingdom Metazoa; phylum Chordata; class Mammalia; order Eulipotyphla; family Talpidae; genus Scalopus; species Scalopus aquaticus. Next base: position 14,815 of record PVIJ01010236.1, on the reverse strand, counting down.
AAATGCATGCCAATAGTAATAGGTCTATGGTTAATACCTGTAAAAAATCAAGTCAGAGACTACTTCTTAGATTTCCTTGCTTGTCTCTTGTACAGCTGTTCAGGAGCATCTCTGGGGAGTGTCCAGCAGTAGTCAGCCAGCATTGTTGTGGACCATTTTCCCTGGTATCTTTGTTCCATTGATGTGATATCTTGATGAAAACGTTCACCATGTTCATCACTAACCATACCACAGTTTTCAGGGAAGAAATCCAGATGGGAATGAAGGAAGTGCATCTTCACAGACATATTGTAGCCAAGTTTCTGATACTGCATCAGCATGTCTTCTACTAGTTCCTTGTGGTTTTCTGTCCTAACATTCCCAAGAAAGCTTGTAGACACTAGCATTCCATGCTTGTTTCATATCACCCTGCAGCAAGTTGTTGAACTGGTCATCTCTGAAGAGCTCTCAAATCTGAGAACCCACAAAAACTCCCTCTTTAATCTTTGCTTCTCTGAGTCGAGGAAATTTTTCATGCAGGTATGAGAAAGCTGGCGAGGTCCAGTCCATGGCTTTCACGAAATTCTTCATCAAACCTAGTATGATGTGAAGGGGTGGTAGCAGGATTTTGTGAGTCTTGATCAGAGCTGGGTGCTGGATATTCTTCTCTCCAGCTGCTACATTTTGTCTGTGAGTCCATTCCTTCTGCACGTAGTGCAATTCACTTGCTCGGCTATCACACTCACATAAGAAACACATGTATTTTGTATATTCCTGTTGCAGTCCCATTAAAAGGGCAGCTAGCTTCAAATCACCACAGACGTGTCAGCTGTACTTGTTATACTCAATGGAATTCAGTAGCTGCTTTAAGTTAGTGTATGTCTCTTTCATGTGGACAGCATGTGCTACTAGAATAGATGGAAGATGGTTTCCATTGTGCAAAAGCACAGCCTTAACACTCAGTTTCAAAGAGTCTAGAAATAGTCTCCATTCTTGTGGGTCATGAGTGATTTCTAAGGCATTCCTGAGGGCCTCAATATCAGAACAGAGTACCAGAGTACTTTCCTTTCTGAAGAAAGGCTCCAAATGCTGGTGGAACTTTCAATAGAAAGTAATTGTCACATCTTCTTCTAGAAGATTCCATTGCTGGAGTCTTGATACTAGCAATTCTGCCTTGTTCTTGGATAAGTCCACACCACAAACCAGGTCATTTAATTCTTGCTGTGTTAGTCTGTGTGGGGTTGATGATGCACCACAGTGAAAATCTGGATCACTGCATGCTGATGGCACAGGAGAGGAACAGGTCGGCTCACCATGTCCTCATCAGATGAATCAAGAGAATCTTCTGCTGGAGGTTCTGGAATAGGAAGTCCCTCACCATGTGAAACTGGTCTCAATGCAGACAGAATGTTTGGGTAGACAATTGTCAACTTCTTTTGCTTCTTTATTCCGCCAGAAAGAGGAGAAACCAAGCAGAAGTAACAGTCTTTCATGTGGGTGCTTGGCTCTCTCCACACCATGGGGAGTGCAAACGGCTTTGTTGGTCTTTTGCCATTTAACCACAGTGAAAGCTGTGTTGTACATGTAGCACAGCATATATACAGGGCCCAAGGCTTATCTTGATCATCAACCTTGCATCCGAAGTAAAGATGAGAAGCCTTCTTCACTTGAGAAGTGATACTTTTCTTCTGATTGGCAAATGTCACTTCTCCACAAATAGAGCAGAAATTGTCCACACTATTAATGTACTTTCGAGGCATTCCTGTTCTGTATTGTGCCTAAATGGATAAAATAATAACAGTTCTATCGAACAGTAGCTAAAACTGTCTTGCAGAAAGTCTGAAATATTTTCAATGCTCAACCTTTCCAACAGGGCTTCTAGAGTGTACTGCTGACATGAGCTTACTTCAGCAGCCGCCTGGCAGTAGTATTGCACTGCACCAGAAAATGATGCAATCAACTCTGGATAATGTGTAAATGGTGGTATTATGCAATGCGATGCAATATTACATCATTCTAGGCTGAGTTAGGATGTTGTTGCAGTCCTATTGGATCAATTTACATGGTGAAACATATAAAATGAATTCTATGAAATATCTTCAAAATGAGAGCTAATAAAAAAATTTCAGGGTTATATTCATGTTCAGCACACCAAGATACTACAGATTAGGGCCTTTTTAAGTCAGTAACAATCTCAATGTTGACCAGTGTTATCGAACTCGTGCTGCAGTGGCTCTGGATAGTCCCATAGTGCTGCGCTCAACCCACTCACTGCGCCACCAGGGAGGACCTACAACGGTGTATATTCTTTAAACCACAGCACTTTAATACAGTGGATATCAATAGATGTTATCTGATGAATCCAAGAGCCACATACTTAGTGCATAGAGTATTGGGTTGCATTTTATGTCCCATAGAATACAATGAAACATTTTACACTGAGGATTATTATTATCACATTTATATTTTAGAAAGGTCATTTCTGCTGCACCAAATGTCCTGAATACTGATATACACTGTAGTTATTACACAAATAATACTTCATCCTCTGTTTAAAAAATATCATTTTCTAAATAAATGCAAGTAAGTCTGAAACATTGAAGATACCTTCGTTATTTACCAAATTCTAAGAATTTCAAGTTTCAGTAAAAATAGGTTCATTAAGTGTGCATTTAAAATTTACTCTTGATTATACTATGCCTGAATGGAATAATTTTATCTTCCATTTCAGACCTACAGCAACTTGTTTATATTTTCGTCTTGCCTTCACATACGTGGATATGAGGGGAATGGTTAACTCATGGATAGAGTTATAAGTATCTTTTGAATTATGTCTTCTTGAGAGGTTCAAAAAATAATGTAGGATCATTAGAAATGATATCTCATTAAACAAGTTGGAAAATGCTCTAAAATTTTTATCCTAACTTTGCAGAAATGTGCTGCCACAACTATGGTATCATACAGAGAAATAACCAAGAGGGGCAAAAATCACCATATGGACAATCAAATGAATTTGGTTTTCTGCACCACTCATTATCTATGGTCAGTGAGAATAAGGATTCTGTACTCTCAGACTCCTACTTTTCCCTCCAGGTCCATGTTTGAATCATTGTTCTGCTTTACACTAATTATATTTCCTAGGAAATTAACTTTATATACTTAATAGTGGATTTCTCTCATCTTTAATGAGTATCATAATACACTGCTGGATTATGAAAATTAAATGAGATAATATTTGGAAAATGGGTAACTAAGAGCCTGGCATGTAGTCATCATTCAATTCAGTGGTAGTTGCCATTAATAGTATGAGTATTACTATTACTATTACCATTACTGTGATCATCATCAATATTATTGCCTCCCATTAGGAGAGAAAGCAACTAATTTAAATGGAAATGCTTCATATATAGATTTCCTTTACTGTGTGCTTTACATCTTGTCTGTTCTTAATTATCCACGAGAAAATTTGCCTGCAATTCTGTTTTAGTCCGGTTTTAATTCTAGGAAACGTTTGTTCAGGAATTTTCTGTTCCTCTTTCTACCAGCGTCACTTGTTGCATATTTAGGAACTACAAATTGATTTTATTAGCAAATTGAGGCAAAAATACAAATATGGTGGTAAATATGTTGCAGAAATTTACATGATGCAATTTAAAACTATCATCACTTGCATTTTGAGTGAATTATTTAAAACATAGTATTTGTAATCTAAATAAAGCTATATTGAAAGCATATGTATTTACAGGTTTGTTTTGAACAATCAGAATTAAAAGTGACTTGAAGTTTTTCTACAGAGCGATTTAATTGACTAGAATTCCTGCCTCCTAGAATGTGGTTTAGACTTCCACTTTTAAGCAATACCTAAAATTCATGAATGAGCACTGTTATAGCTAGAAGATATATATCAATATTAACATATGACAAAAATTAATATTGGGAATATATTCTAAAAATAAAACATACGCTTACAAATTTCTTTAAAGTTTTGCTGAAAATATTTGCAGTATTTAACTGAAAATGCTGTTTTGGGAAGTTAATTCCATGTAGGTTATTATTTAAAATTAAGATTTCTGTAAGAAAATCTGCATTTAATTTAAGTGAGAGGTCTATTCTAGAAGTGCATTCCTACAAATACGAGCTTTCTGGGCAATGGAGATCTTGTGTTAATCATCCTCAAGAAATTTCTCATTATATGTATATTTATCTTTTGTATACTACTGAATAAAACCTTGACAACTAATGTTGTTTTGTTGTTGCTTTGTGTTGTTGAGATTAAAAAGGTTAATCTTTATTTTAAAATGAGAGTAAAATGTGTCTACTCCCCCCAAAATAGTGCAGTATAGTTAGGTGTTACACATGTTATAACAATAAGCTTCTTTCTTCTCTAGTTGTCTTAAATGGGGCATATACTATCATCAGCAAGTCTAAGTAAGAACCTATAAAGATGGGGAGCAAGTGAGAAGAAAATTAAGAATTTGTAATTAGTGGTAAGCAGTCACAGACAGAATTTCTGGGGAGACAGTAATTTTGCATTCATTTGAGATAACTGTTTGAGCTTTGGTGCTGTAGGAAGAACTTTTTATTCAAACTTCACAAAAAGAATACCAGGATGGCTTGATGGTTACTAGAGTAACCTCCTTGTCTTAGAGCCATGCTCAAAACAGTTAAGGTGCAACTTTCAGTGATGTAACAAGGCTGAGTCAATAACTGTAAATACATAACTGTAAATAAAGCAATATACTTGACTGGATTAAAGAAGAATGAATAAACATCAAACAAATAAATTTGAAAGAAGTCAAACAACTGATAATAAACAGCTTTACTGGTTAGTGTCCAAGTTACTTCAGTTAGTGAGAGATTCCATTATTTGAAAGAAAACATTATTTCTCAACATTATTATTAACCATGCTTTTTATTGTGTTTTGTCAGTAATCTTTAAGGCCTACTTACCTTAGACAACTGCTCTTTTATCAGTGACTCAGGGAACAATTTTATGAGTAAACTTATGAGCAGAAGTCCATTATCATAGCTAGAAAGCACTTTATGATTGAAATAAAACAGAATACTATTAAATTGCCTACAATTTTCCCAAGAGATTTTTCTTTTTCTTTTCTCATAAGCCCTTTTATTGAAACTTATTGAACATTGTGTGTTTAAGAGGTACAATATAATGATTAATATATGAATATATAATAAAAGGATCACCATGATAAAGATAATTAATACATTAATCACATAGTTACATTATTTTGCTTATTATAATTTTTTAAAATCTACTGTTAGCTTTTTCCAAATATTTAATGTAACATTGCTTTGCTAAATATAATCACCATGCTATACATTTAATCCCCAGAAGTTATCATATAGATGAAAGTTTATATCCTTTGAGAAACTTCCCTCTTCCCCACCCTCCCACCTCTTGCCCCTCACATCCACCAATCTGTTCTCTTTTTCTAACAGTTTGCTTTTCTTAGATTCCATATATAACTGACCATACAGTATTTGTCTTTGTCAGACTTAATTCACCTAGAATAATGCCCTCAAGCTCTACTTAAGTTGCTGCAAATGGCATTCATAAAATTCAAAGACTATTAGTTTGTCAAGCGGCATTTTTCTTATAAATGAGGGAAACGAGAAGAAACTAAGCAGAACAAAGTCATGAGTAGAAAGAAGGAAACAAAAGCCCAAGAAAACTCATATATTAACATGCTGGGTCACACATGAGACTATTTGAAACAGAAATTCAAATTTAGTGTTAAAGGAAATCACACATGAATCCCAACACTTGAAAATAACATTAGGCAGAAACAGGAATGGCTTGAAAAGCCATGAATTGAATCATTTCTAAGAAAATTTGTTTTAAGATAAATAATGTGTAACCTATGTAGTTGTATACATATGAGTAATTCAATGCTTTTAAAACAATATGCAAATTGTTGGGCCTCCCTGGTTGCATAGGGGTTAAAGTCTCACCACTATCAAGCTACTGCCAGCCACTGTCAAGCTATCACCAGCTACTGCAGCATGAGTTTGATCAGCAGCCAGGGAGCTGACCCACATGGTGCAGCAGACCTCTCCTGTCTTGCCCGCTGCTCCCTTCAGCAGTCTGTTTCAATTTGCCTGTTCTACTCTGGTGAATCTTCTCACCCCCCACATTTCTGGCCTACACCCCAGTTCCTGTATGCATAAATAAATAAAAATAAATCTTTAAAAAAACAACATGCAAATTGTTGTCTTCTAAGATCAGTAACCACACATCTTTGTATCACTCATGTACTGAGCACAATATTCAATGCTCATTGCCTAGAAGGCTATTACTAATGATTAATTGCAAATAGTCAGGTTTATTGAGGAAGCAACAAACACCTCATGTAGAAGAGGATGGTCAGTGTTATCACCTATTCTTATATATTGATTTGTTTAGCTCTAGGTGATTGAGCTCTAACTACACTCTATTGTTGTTGATAGATCATATTCACCTGCAAAATATTAGGGGTTTTCCAAACAATGGGGTCTGGAGAAAATAATTTTATGTACAAAATACTAGGACATTATCATTTAATAGAAGATAGATATCACATAATGAAAGATAGCAGTCCAAGGATACTTTATTGAACAAGCTTTATGAGAAAGTTTTCTTACTTGAAATTAATACATTTTATTATTTCCCTGATTCTCCCAACAAAATTATCTGAATAGCTATCTATTTAAGAAAATATATATTCTTTTGATCTTAATAGATAGCTGAAATCTTTTTTTATGTAGCCTAGGAGAAGCAATGGAAAACTGAAGTTGTCCAAAAAAGAAAGAAATTAATCCAAAACATGATTCCTCCATTTATCAATTCTTCTTCCATTTTCAAATATTTAAGAAATATACATTGATAATCTAGTAGTGGTTATAGTAGTTGGAATTTGAGTAGAAAACAAATAATTCCTCTTTTCCTCAAAAACAAAAACTCAGATTCTGGAGAGACAATAATTAAATCAATGAATAAAAAATGTAGAAACCAGAGAACAATAAAAAGAAAAATAACACAGCATGAGGAAGGAAGTGTGAAAGAGCATGTCTGTTTAGATGTAAAATTTGTTTTTTTGTGTTCTTATACAAATATTTTTCAAAACAATAAGCTCTAAAGTCTCCTTTTACCACCAAAGGGAGCTATTTTAGACACTGGGAATAAAGGGGAAAGCTGCTACAAAATGAAAAATACTGTTACTTTACAAACCTTTAGTTTTGCCAATTCATCTGCCATTTAACATTGCAGTTGGAGTTACCTAATAAACTGAAATCTTTTCAAAGGCACTCCAGACAGGACTCTGCACCCTGGCAGTGATGGTGGCACATTCAGGAGTAGTGGAAAGGAGGGCTTCTGTCATTTGTCCTGATCTTCAACAATGGAGGCCTTTGTCACTCTGATTAGCAGAGAGTTTGGCTAATCCAGGAATCCCACAAGTATCAGATCAAAAGGAGCAAAGTGATGGGCGGTAAGGTGGGAGAGGACATTCTATTTAAAGCTATGAAAGGATTGTAAATACAAGGTAAATATAAGGGAAGGACAGTTGACTCTCTGTTGCTATGTGATGCTGACAGTTTCTCAGACACGTTCTTTGAATCAACATCTAGCACTAAAATTTTCATTTTAAAAAGAAGTCACAAGAGTGTTTGCCATCATTCAAAGCAAAAGAATGATGCTGTTGCACCAGTCTTCTAAGATGCTGGAAACAGCACTTAAAATAGTGGTGGCTCTAATCACGGCTTGACTTGGTCAGGGTTTTCCAGAGGAAGAGAATTAATATCATATGTATATAGTGAGAAATAGATTTATGATATGGAATTGGCTTATGTGATAAAGGAAGCTGGTAAGTACCAAATCTGCAGCGTTGCTTGGCAGGTTGAGACCTAGGGGAGTTGATTCTGAAGGTGAAATCTGAAGGCACCTACCAGAGAATCCCCTTTTGCAGCAGAAGGCAGGTAGTTTGTCTTCATTCAGACCTTTGATTAATTAGATGAGAGAAACTAAAGTTTTGGAGGGCAATATGTTTTACCCCAAATGCAATGATTCAAATATTTGTTAAACTCATCCAAAAACACTTTCCAAAACAGGGGAGGGAAAGTGTTCTTACACAAGGGACTATGGTGATGGCGCATCAGTAAGTAAGGGTAAATCAGTCATGGAAATTGTATGGGGACTACACCTGAGAGGAAAAAGCATGCATTGTGCAAAAAGGAAGACTGATGCAAAGTATATATAAAATTAAATTAAATTTAAAAAAAGAAGAAAAAAACAAAAACACTCTCGAAGCTGACACTTATAACTAACCATCTCAAAGTTAAAGAAATATATCTAGAATAGTGCACTAAAAATACAAAAATATTATGTATTTAACATTGTCAAACTCTAATGCATGGAAAAGATATTGAAGAATACACATTATTTTATTGTTCTGCTTTTTAAGTATTTCCTATTATTGCAATTAAATTCACATATATTTGTGCTGGTGACAAGAAATTATATTTTAAAATGGAATAAAGAGTAATTTAGGAGTATACATTTTATTGGTATAAAAAATCAGATTTTTCCTTTCTGTAGGTAATGTTAATGGAATAGCATTCAAATGTTGCTCACTTAGGAAAAAAAAAACCCTCAGAAGACTTTATAATTCTTTCATAAAAAATTATAACTAGAAAAATTCAGATTTTCTTTAAATATTCAAATTTTTCAAATAAAAAGGATTTTTTATTTTATAACAATTGCTTAGCTATTTTTTAAAATCATAAACTTAAAAAATTAAGAGATGTTAAGCATCTCTGAGAGTTTTCAGGATCTTTTTAACCTACTTATGAATTATTTCACAATACATTTTTTGTTTTATTAAAATCTTACAAATTTCATGATTGATTTTACTGATATTTCAATAAGGAGAATCCAGTCATGGAAACACTGATATTTTTACTATATAAATAAAAAGGTAGGACACTTTGAGTATTTTGCTCTATTAATATATTCACAGGTAATCTGAAGAGGGGCTTTGATTTCTCCAAAAGAGGAATAACAATTTGAGAAACAGGAAACATTAAGTTTATCCACAAAATACTCTGCTTGTTTTAGACATTTGATAACTTGAGATCTCCTTTTTAATGTTTAAATTTTGAATTCATATAAAATACGTAGACATTCAATTTGATTACATAAGTATTTGGCATCTTAAAATATATAGGTATTGTGAGGGCCCCCATTTGAAAACACACACAAACATATACATACAAGATGTAGAATTTGAGGTGGTAAAATCCAGAACAACATCGAAGAGACAAATTTAAATTAGAAACCCCAGGAAGCTGAATTGGGAGTGCTCTTAAAAGTTACAATAACAAGAATCTAAGGAAAGTGGCTGTTTATAAAGAAAAAAAAGAATCACAGCATGAGGTATAAATTTGGAAAGATGGGTTTCTAAGGAAAGTAACAGATGTCTTTTCTTTCAAATTATTTTAAAATAGGATACACATTTTTAAAGAAAAAAGTGTGTTAAAAATTGTAACACTACTAAAACAAATAATATAATAAATCTCAAATATCTTTCACTGTTGTCAATCTATTTCCCAAAGACACAAAACTGTTTCAATTTTTCTTACAATATTTTCTTATGATTTGACCAGTCAATTGTTAAGATTTCCAGAAAAGGATACTCTCATACTTCGTATGAGAAATTGATAGGTCTTGCTGTCAAATGTCTACTAGAAACAACGAAAATGACGCCCTTTTATATAGTCTTTTCTCAGATGAGATCAAAGTCCATTAATGACTGCACAAGATATGTTCAAGGCACAGAAAGCCAAGGGCAGAGAAAGACAGCTACAAACCAGGAATAAAATCTATACATTTTCTCAGCAAGGACCATATTCTAACCACTAGCATACAAATTGAACTGAACTATTCCAACATGTAGTTAGTGCTTCATCATTTTCTTTCCAACCTCACTTTTTCACTTCCCTCGCTCCGTTCCTCCCTCCCTCCATTTCTCCCTCTCTCCCTTCCTCTCTTCCTCCCTTCGTTCTTTCCTTCCTTCTTTCCTTCCCTTTCCCCTCTCTCTCCTTCTCCCCTACTCTTTCAAGCTTTTTATCAGATGCCACGATCAATACCTTCATCTGCTTTCTTCTGATCATTAGCATGTTAGTAAGAACTTCCTTTGAGATTTTTTAAAAATTGTAGCCTTTATGAATTAATAATTAAACCTCACAATATAGTTTCATATATGCTGCGTAGATACAGGGAGCTGACCCACCTGGTGCAGCAAACCTCTCCTGTCCTGCCAGCTGCTCTCCTCAGCAGTGTGTTTCTCTGCTCCCCACTGTTCTACTCCGCACTCTGAAAGTACGCTGAGAAAACATTAATTGGTATTATGACTTATATATAAAATTAGGAATATTTTATGGTAAATAATGCAATCTTTATACAATTTAATGGTAATAATCTGTCACCAGCCATTTAGTACATTTTTCCTCTCATTCATTCACAATCTGGAAATATTTGAAACTATTTTAATAATAATAATATTATGTTTTATTTTGTGTCTTATGTATTTTGTTTAATAAATATTTTGTACATTTTGTCTTTGATAATTTTCACTTTATCTTCACAAAATTTCACTGCATTAAATTTTGTATGTATGAACCCATTTTATATAAGAAAACTATTAAAATGTATTTATTAAATAACCACTTTATCTGTTGTTTTATTGATTAAAAATCTGAGATCATAAAGGACCAAGAACACTTAAAATATGATATCGGAAGATTAATACATATATTTTTCATTGTACAAGCCCTTCATATTCATAGCTAAGTTTATTCCAAGGTATTTAATTATTTTGAATGCAGTTGTAGAATGGGATTGTTTTCTTTCTATTCTTGCTCATTGTTTGCATATGGAAACATAGCTGATTTAAATAAGTTGATGTAATAAATAGCCATTTTACTGTACTGATTTATTATTTCCATTAGTTTTTTAGTGGAGTTTTTAAGATTTTCTGTGTATATTATCAGGTCATCTTCAAATAATGATAACTTTACTTCTTATTTCCCTAATCTGAATTACTTTTATATCTTTCTCTTGTCTAATTTCCTAAGTTAAGACTGCCAAAACTATGTTGAATAGTGGTGAAAGTAGACATCATTGTCTTGTACCAGATCTTAGTGGAAAAGTTTTCAGTTTTTCACTACTGAGAATGAGGTTAGCTGCTGTTTTGTGATATACAGCTTTCATTGTGTTGAGATATGTTCCTCTACCCCAGTTTTTTTAGAGCTTTTATCGTAATCATAATTATTCAGCATCATACATTGCTGTTCTATCTTATCAAATGCTCTCTTACCATCTAATGATGTGACCATATTACTTTTATCTTTTTTGTGTGGGTGCGGTGAATTATATTGATTGATTTTCATGTGATAAACTGTCTTTGTGTCCCTAGAATAAATTCTACTTGATAGATGACGTTGCGTCCTTTTAATGCACTGTTGAATTAAGTTTGCTAGGATTTAGTTGAGGTTTTTGCTTCTGTGTACATCAGGTCTACTACTCTGCAATTTTCATATTTTGTGATGTCCTCTTCTGCTTTGGTAGCAGAGAATGTTGGCCTCATAAGTGTGTTTGGAATTAGTCTCTCTTCCTCAATTTTTTTGAAGATTTTGAGAAGGATCAGTATTAGTTCATCTTTGAAGATTTGGTAGAACTCACTAGTGATAAGATCTAGCTCTGGACATTTGTTTTTGGGACACTTTTGATACTATTTCAATTTCCTTACTTGTAATTGGTTTGTTCAGATTTTCTATTTCTTCCTGATTCAATCTCAGAATGTTGGATAGCTCTAATTGTCCATTTCTTCTAGGTTATTCAACTTATTGGCATGTAGACATTTGTAGCAGACTCTTCTGAACCTCTGTATTTGAGATGTCTGTTGTTGCTTCTCCTCATAAGAAAACATGTAAATAGACATTGCTTTTTGAAATTTCGGCTTCTGGACAAAAATTCACTGGAAGTTTTATAGATGTTCCTGTAGCTGTTATGAATAATTAAAATACAAGAACAGAAATAACTTGTAAAAGATATCTAATGTATTCCCTAGAAGTATTCCAAAATCTAGTGGAGATCATAACAATATACACTCTGTCATGTGATTTTTATTTTTTTTAATTGAGGTGAAATTCACATCACATGGAATGACTACTTTTAAAATAATGTTGTACAAGCACCAACTGTTTCTAGTTTTAAAACTTATTCATCATCCCATAAAACAACCAGTACCTATTAATTATACTCCCCTTAATTATTAGTAATTATACTTCCATTCCCTATTCTATGTCCCCCTAGTAACTCTATTCTGCTTTATGCCTAGTTAATTGGCTTATTCTGAATATACCCCTTAAGAGGAATCATGCAATATATGAACTTTCATGATAAGTTTCTTTCCTTAATGTTTGTTTCAACATTTATCAGCGTGTGTTCCTTTGAATAGCTGAATTATATTCACTTATATGCACACCACATTTTGTTAACCCATTCACCTGTGGATGGGCACCTGAGTTATTTCCACCTTTTAGCAACTATAAATCAATGTGTTATATTCATGAACAAATGTGATTCCCTTACTTTATATATTTTTTCAAGGTTATTGGGTAATTCAGGGCTCCTTGAATTTCTGTATAAATTTACATAACTACTGCTGCAAAAAAAAAGGCTGTTGGACTTTTCATAGGGATTGTATTGGAAATATTGTTTTGAAGAGTCTTAACTTTTAAACAATATTACATTTTCAAAACCGTGATCATAAAATATCTTCCATTTGTTTTTATCTTCTTTAATTTATTTTAAAAATGTTATGATTATAGTGTACAAATCTCTCTTTCCTTTGGTTATATTTCTTAATAGGCATTTTATTCTTTTAAATATTATCACAAGTGAAGTTATTTTCCTAATTTTCTTTTTGGATTACTTACTGCTGTACAGAAGGACAACTGATTTTTGCAAGTTGATCTCAAATCCCACAAGTCTGTTAGAATATATTAGTTTTACTGGACCTCCCTGGTGGCGCAGCAGTTAAGCGCTGCGCTGTGGAGTGTCCGCAGTGGCGACACGAGTTCGGTGCCCGGCTGGGGAGATTCCCATATGGTGTGGCAGACCTCTCCTGCCTCGCCCGCTGCTCCCCTCAGCAGTGTACTTCTGATCTTCCTGTTCTGCTCCCCATTATGTTTCTGGTGAGCCTTCTCGCCACCCCATGCCTCTAGCCTGTACCCCAGCTTAAATAAATAAACCTTAAAAAAAAGAATATATTAGTTTTACTACCTTTTGTACATTCTATAGGTATATATATATATATATGCTCATATTACCTGTATTTTGTTCCAAATAGCAATTAACATTTTTCCTCTTCCTTTCCAATTTAAATGACTTTTATTTGCCTTATCTAATTGCTCTCTCATATACTTCCATTGGAATGCTGAAAACAGCGGGTAAAATGATACTTGTTTCTAGCTTTAGGGGAAAAGATTTGTTTTCACAAGTGATATGAATAAATTGATTTTCTTCATATGTAACTTTTATTACATTAAGGAATGTCCCATCTATTCCTAGGTTTATTGAAAGTTTTATGCATGAAAGAGTGTTGAATTTTTTCAGATTTTTTTTTCTATTCAATTGGAATGATCATGTGTTTTATTTTTCCTTTGTTCCTTTAATGTATAATATTTCAATGACAAATTTTCTTTTTTGAAAGCAATATTTAATTATTTTGATAAATTTCTCATGGACATAGAGTGGAATCCTTTTAATGTACTATTTTATTTAGTTTGTTGGTATACTTCCTAATAATATTCAAGTGGAATATTGATCTATTGTTTCCTTTTCATGTGATTGTGTGTGTGTGTGTGTGTGTGTGTGTGTGTGTGTGTGATCCAGTGACTTTGATATCAGGATATTGGGCCTCTTATAATGTTAGGTAGTATTACCTCTTCAATTTCTTGTAATAATTTGACTAAGACTGGTGTTAAGTATTCTTTAAATATTTCAGAGAATGCACCTTCAATAGCATTTGATTCTGGACTTAACCTTTGTGGTGAGGTTTTAATTTGTCTTCATTTTTAAAGTGCATTTTCCAAATATAAGATTTTTGTTTGACAGGACTTTACCCTTAATTTTAGCACATTAAATTTTGGTTCCTCTTTTTCAGGTCCTCTAGTGTTTCTAATGAGAAAAGTTGTTAATCTAATTGAGAATTTTCTGTATCAATAAATGATGAGCAATTTTTTATAAGATTCTCTCATTATGTTTGATTTTTGATTGTCTGACTATAATATAACTTGGTATGCTATCTTTTTCAATTTATCCTGGTGGCAATTTATTGAGGAGGTACAGGTTCATATATTTCATCTAATTTATGAAGTTTTCATGCATTATTTCTTTGAATATTCTTAATGACCCTTTTTCATTTTTCTTTTATTTCTGGGATTCCTATAATGCAAATGATAGTACACTGAAAGTGTCTCATAGTTCTGTTAGGATGTGTCCATATTTTTTTTTTTTTTAAAGATTTATTTTTTATTTTTATACATACAAGCTGGGGTACAGGCCAGAGGCGTGGGGCGGCGAGAGGGTTCACCAGAGACGGAGCGGGGAGCAGAACAGGCAGATCAGAAATACACTGCTGAGGGGAGCAGCAGGCGAGGCAGGAGAGGTCTGCCGCACCATGTGGGATTCTCCCTGGCCGGGCATCGAACTCGCGTCGCCGCTGCCGACAGCTCCACAGCGCAGCGCTTAACCGCTGCACCACCGGGGAGGCCC
>PVIJ01010235.1:0-61547 GCA_004024925.1 Scalopus aquaticus | reverse complement strand
GTTTAAGCTGCTGTTCCATAGAACTGTTACAATTTTATCCATTTAGGCACAATACAGAACAGTAATGCCTCGAAAGTGCCTTAATAGTGTGGACAATTTCTGCTCTATTTATGGGGAAGTGACATTTACCAACCAGAAGAAAAGCATCACTTCTCAAGTGAAGAAGGCTTATCATCTTTACTTCGGATGCAAGGTTGGTGACCAAGACAAGCCTTGGGCCCTGCATCTATGCTGTGCTGCATGTACAACGCAGCTTTCCCAGTGGTTAAATGGCAAAAGAGCATCAATGCCGTTTGCAGTCCCCACGGTGGGGAGAGAGCCAAGCAACCACACAAAAAACTGTTACTTTTGCTTGGTTCTTCTCTTTCTGGTGGAATAACGAAGCAAAAGAAGTCGAGAATAGTCTGCCCAAACATTCCGTCTGCATTTAAACCAGTTCCACATGGTGAGAGATTTCCTATTCCAGAACCTCCAACAGAATATTCTCTTGATTCATCTGATGAGGACAAGGGTGAGTCAACCTGTTCTCCTTTTCCATCAGTGATCCAGATTGTCACTGTGGTGCATCAACAACCCCACACAGACTAACACAGGAAAAACTAAATTACCTGGTCTGTGATTTGGACTTACTAAAGAACAAGGCAGAATTGCTAGGATCAAGACTCCAACAGTGGAATCTTCCACAAGAAGATGTCACAATTACTTTTATCGAAAGAACCACGAGCAGTTGGAGCCTTTCTTCAGAAAGGAAAGTACTTTGGTATTCTGTTCCAATATTGAGGGCCTCATGAATGCCTTAGAAATCACTCATGACCCACAAGAATGGAGACTATTTCTAGTCTCTTCGAAACTGAGTCTTAAGGCTGTGCTTTTGCACAATGGAAACCGTCTTCTATCTATCTATCTATTCCAGTAGTGCATGCTGTCCACATGAAAGAGACATAGGATAACTTAAAGCAGCTACTGAATTCCATTGAGTACAACAAGTACAGCTGGCACGTCTGTGGTGATTTGAAGCTAGTTGCCCTTTTAATGGGACTGCAGCAGGGATTTACAAAATACATGTGTTTCTTATGTGAGTGGGATAGCCGAGCAAGTGAACTACACTACTTGCAGAAGGAATGGACTCACAGAAAAAATGTAGCAGTTGGAGAGAAGACTATCCAGCACCTAGCTCTGGTTGAGGCTCACAAAATCCTCCTGCCACCCCTTCACATCAAACTAGGTTTGATGAAGAATTTCGTGAAAGCCATGGACTGGACTGCCTCAGCTCTCTGATACCTTCATGAAAAATTTCCTCAACTCAGCGAAGCAAAGATTAAAGAGGGAGTTTTTGTGGGTCCTCAGATTCGAGAGCTCTTCAAAGATGACCGGTTCAACAACTTGCTGCAGGGTGATGTGAAACAAGCATGGAATGCTTTTTGCCTAGTGTCTACAAACTTTCTTGGGAACATTTGTTGACCAGTGATTCAATAAAACCATTAGGGAACATCAGAAAACTAGAAACTTGGCTGCAATATGTCTCTAAAGATCCACTTCCTTCATTTCCATCTGGATTTCTTCCCTGAAAACTGTGGTATGGTTAGTGATGAACATGGCGAACATTTTCATCAAGATAGCGCATCAATGGAACAAAGATACCAGGGAAAATGGTGGACCGCAATGCTGGCTGACTACTGCTGGACATTTGCTAGAGATACTCCTGAACAGCTGTACAAGAGACAAGCAAAGAAATCTAAGAAATAGTCTATGACTTGATTTTTGCAGGTATTAACCATAGGCCTATTACTTTTGGCATGCATTTCATGATGTAAACATCAATTTATTGTAGATCACAAAACAACTAGAGCCAAAATAGAAGCTGATTGTCATATTCATGTTGAGCACATATAAACTGATAGGAAATGACTAATTTTATTTCAGTAACATGACTTTTGTAAAAATTTGTTGACCAGTGATTCAATAAAACCATAATGTACTATAATGTACATATATAACACCACTGTTATAATTGTATTGCATCATAATGACTTATTTAAAACAAATAATTTTACACTAATAGCCATTCCATTAATTATGCATGATTCAAATTATCATTTTGTTTGCATTCTTCTGATTTAAGAGTTAGGAGGAATAAGCTTTGCCAAATTCTTGATCAATCTGCTTAGGGAAAGGGGTGTAGATGATATATATTTTTTTCTCTTGATGTTTTCCCAAAGCAAGAAGTCTTCAAAATCACGGAACAGTTCTGACAAACAGACATTTGCTAAGATTCTGCCATATGCCAGACACTATACAAGGCAATGAGGACACAAAGTTGAATAATAACACATAGTCCTGCCCAAGAGGAAGCCATAGTCCTGTGGGGGAGACAGACACAAAGCAGCTGATTTCCACATATGCATGACTATGCATAAGTACCAGGGAGCACAGGGCAGCTGGAATTTGGGGAAAAGACAGAATCCTTGAAAGGAGTATTAAATTCAGAAAGTATAGGAGCTAGTGTGATGAAGAAGTGGAATGAATGGTAGATATTTTAGAGAGAGGGTAACTTGAGCTGTGTTCAAGATAAGGTCATTAGGAAATAGAACCATTGTAATTTATACATATTAAAGTACTTACTAAGAAATATAATTGACTGAGTAAAATGCTTACTAAATGTTTTATTATGTATTAGGCAATGTTCTAGGTACTGCAGACCCAGTGATGAACAAAACAGACTGTTTCTGACTTTTTAGAAGCTTATGCTCTAGTGAAGGAAATAGATAAAAATTGAATAAACAAATACTGTCAGATGGTGATGAATATCAAAAAGGAAAAAAATGAAGGGTAAGAGACAAAGGAAAGGCAAGACTCTTTTAGATTATGGCTGTCAGGGAAACCCCTACTGAAGAGGTGATTTTGAGCAGAATAAAGTTATGGGGCAAACTATTATCTAGTGGGGAACAGCATTTCAGAAACTAGGAAAAGACTGAACAAAAGCCCTGAGACCTCACCTTTGCTTGGCCTGTTTAAAAATCAACAAGGAAGCAAAAAGGATTGGAACATACTGAATGAGTGAGAGAAATAGCAGGAAAAGAATGTTAAAAGTGACTATTACAGAGATCTCTATATAGAAACGTTATATTAACAGAAATTGTAATTTCCTTGCAACATTGCTATACTTTATTTCCCAGAATGCTCTTCAGTTGCTGTGTATGTCCATAAGGAAGTTTTCTGACCACTAGTATATGATTAAAGTGCTATATGCCACTTTTAGACTTACATAAATGTTCTGCAAGATTTTCTCTTCACTCTGCTTCTCAATTTCATGTGAGAGTCCAAGTCTCTGGGTAGTTCTGGGATTCTGACAAAGCACATGGAAGACTGATCATGGACTAGAAACATGTTTCAACCTTGTATAAACACAAAATACAGTTAACTTTGCTAATCTACTGAGGTTTGGGTGTTTGTTACAGCAGTCAGCGACTCTAATACAACATTGTAGTAGGTAGTGTTTTAAAAAGAGGCAACTATTAAATTTGACATTTGAATTCATTTTCTTTATTTTTTTATATCTGCCCACCCTCCTGCCCCTAGGATAGGAAAACCTTAAAGAAGTAAAATAGCCATAGATAATTAGTCTGAAGTCTTTTAATTTAAAAAGAAAGGTGATAGTCGTCTGTCTTTGTCTTAGTGCTGTTGAATGTTGTGTAATATTTTACCTATCTATGGGTTTTATGGTTTCAAGTCTTACATTTAAGTTTTTCATTCATTTTGAATAGATTGTGCTGAATGGTATGAGGTAGTGGTCTAGTTTCATTCTTTGCATGCAGCTTTCCAGTTTTCCCAAGGCCATTTATTGAAGAGAATATACATATTCTATTGTATGCTATTGACTCTTTCATCAAGATTAACTGTCCATACGACCCAGCAATCCCACTTTTGGGAATTTACCCAAAGGATACAAAAACACTAATCCGAAAGGATACATGCACCCGTATGTTCATTGTGGCACTGTTCACAATAGCAAAGGTATGGAAGCAACCCAGATGTTCAAAAATAGACGATTGGATCAAGAAGATGTGGTACATATACACAATGGAATGCTATTCAGCATTCAAAGAAGATAAGCACATGCAATTTGCAGTGACATGGATACATGGATGGAATTAGAGGGAATCATACTCAGTGAAATAAGCCAGAAAGAAAAGAAAAATATCGAATGGTTTCACTTATAACAGGACTATAGGGAAACCAAATAGGAGAGAGACACTCAGTAGGGGGAGGGGGGGCGGGAAGGGGAGGATAAGGGCACAGAATGGAATAGAAAAGAACACAAGGGACCATGGAGATGGATCACGGGTGAATTGGTGGTGGGCTACCCAAGGGGAATACAAAATGTAAAAGACATAAATAACAATAAAAATATATATATTAAAAAAAAAGATTAACTGTCTATATGATAGGTGTGGGTTTATTTCTGGCTCTCCATTCTATTCCATTGGTCTGTATGTCAGTTTTTGTTCCAGTACCAGGCTGGTTTAATTATTATGGCTTTATAATATAATTTGAAGTCTGGAATGTGATATCGCCATTCTTTTTCTTTCCCAAGATTGATTTATTTATGTGTAGAAGCTAGGATGTAGGTCAGAGGTGTGGGGCGGTGAGAGGGTTCACCAGAGACAGAGTGGGGAGCAGAACAGGCAGATGAGAAATACACTGCTGAGGGGAGCAGCGGGTGAGAGTACTGCACAACCCCCTCCTCCAATAGAAGAATACACAGTTTTCTCAAGTGCACATGGGACATTCTGCAGAATAGATTGAATTCTTTGAACTTCTTCATCATTGCAATTTAAGCTCTGTACCTGATAAGAAGAAAATATCTTACATGTCTTTGGAATTTGCTTCTGGAGATTTTTTCTCTGTGTTGTACTATCTCCTTGAGGACTCATGTTGCCATTTGTTGGGTTTTCCCTTTTCCCCACTACTAGCTTTGGGTTCCAGTTGCTGTAGGTTGACCTTCTTCTAGTCATGACTCCTTCACCCATCACTATCAGGGTCTCACCAGTCTGTGCAGGCAGACTTTTTATGAGACCTCTGACCACTTTGTCACCTCCCATGGATCAAGTTCTGGATCTCACCAGTTTGGTTGGGTAGAAGGTTATGAGACCTGAGTTACTCAGGAACCTTACCTGACATAGTTGTGGTCAGGATCTAGGTGGGTTCTGATGGATATTTGTAGGAGGACTCTCGCCACTCTAGCATCTCCCTTGGAACTGATTGGGGGTTTCACTTGTTTGGCAGATGCTTGCAAAGTCTTGGGGGAGGTTATTACACCTGAGCCCACTCTTGCACTCTCCCTGGCATGGGTCTAGGGTTCTCATCAGTCTAGGGTGGTGCTGGAGGGGGCTCTCTTTGTTTATTTAATTTACGTTTCTGTAGCAATTAGAGATGAACATCTTTTCATCTGCTTGGCTATCTGCATATTTTCTTTGGAGAAGTGTCAATTCAGATCCTCTGTACATTTTCACTTTTTTTTTATTGTTGAGTTATATATGAGTTTCTTTTTATATCTTGCATATTAACCCTTAGATGTATGATGTGCAAATATCTTCTCCTATTCAGTAGGTTGTCTTTTCATTTTTATATAAGTTTCTGTGGGCTTTCAGAAGCTTTTTAGTTTGATGTAGTCCAATTTGCTTATTTTTGGTTTTGTTTCCTTTTCTATTAGAGTTGAATCCCTAAACATATCTTTAAAGCTGATTTCAGGAACACATTGCTTATATTTTCTACTATTTATTTTTTGATTTCAGGTCTTACATCCAAGCTGTTACTCAATTTTGAATTAATTTTTCTGCATACCATTAGATAGAGATCTAGTTTTATTCTTTTGCATGTTGCTCTCCAGTTTTTTCCCACACTATTTATTGAGGAGATTGTCCTTTCTCCATTGTAAGCTATTGGCTCTTTTGTCATAAATTAGCTGCTTGTCTGTGTGTGTAGTTTTATTTCTGTGCTTTTAATTTTGTTGCAATGATCCGGGTGTCTCTTTATTCCAACACCAAGATGTTTTAATTAGTTTTGCTTTGTGGTAAAGTTTTAAGTTGGGGATTGTGATATATTTATTCTATACTTTTTCTAAGAGTGTTTTAGCTATTTTGGGTTTTTTTGGTAGTTTAAATACATTTAATGATTTTATATTGTATTTCTGTTAAGAATACTTCAACATTTTAAAATATTATTTTCCTCCCAACAGGAATGTTGTTCTATCTTCATTGAAAATTTTTTCTATCTTTTTAGTGTCATGGTACTTCTATGTACATTCATTGTTTCATTATTTTTTATTGAGAATATACTGTCATGAAGCTCAGGGAACTACCACAAATTCGTAGGTTTAAAAAACACACAAAATTTTTTCTCTTATGTTCTACAGGTCAGCGGTCTGAAATGAGACTATGAAGGGTTTAAAATAAACGTATTGGGAGGGTTTCTTCTGAAGGCTCTAGAGGAGAATCTGTTCTCATTTATTCTAGATTCTGGAGGTTGCTGACATTTCTTGGCTTGTGCTCCACATTACTTAAATCTCTGCTCTATCATTATAGTATGTGCTCTTTTCCTATCTCGCTTACCTGTGTTCATTTTAGAGTTACTTTTTGATTTTATTGAGTACATTGGGATAACCTATATCAATCTCATTATCACAAAATCATCACAAAGTCATTAACATTTCTAAAGTACTTTTTTTCATTTAAAGTAACACATTATAAGTTCTGACGATTAGGATGTGGAGATCCTTTGGGAGGAAGACCACATTTTTCAGCTACCATACTATTTCCTTTTTGGGTATATTTAAATTGGAGTGTTGTTTAATAAAATAACACTCTTTTCTTTCTCACAGTTTGTAGCTAAGTTGCTAAAATATGAGGCTTATGTGAATCCATTCTACTAGAGAACTGGGTTCTATGATGGCTCTACTACTTCCTAGCCCATGATCCTGAACAAATTCCTCAATCTCTATGATCTTAAATTTATTTATCACTCCTAAATGATAAATATGGAATCATTTTCTGTTGTCTACAGATCAACTGACTTAACTATGAAAAATATTTGCTTTATCATATGCAGATTCGTTAACTTCTGGTACACATACTTCTTAGCTAGGATTTGATGAGCCTCTGATTCTCTGAATTTATACATACATTTTGTTAGTACGAATAAAGACATTTTTTGGGTGATATGATCTCTATTTTCCATTACATTTTCTAAAGGTCTATAATTTTTTTAGTATTTTAGTATTACTAAAATTCATTGTGTAAGACAATTATAATGATATTTCCTGCATCTCTCAACTTCTGTACAAGTGGGATTGCTACACATGATCAAAACTAAAAAATTGACATTTAGGAAAACCAATCTTATTAAATATTAATATATGACAGAATCAGTGGCACAACATTTTCTTTTTTAATAATGATGATTTCTGGTTGCACAAAATATTTCTTGTTTAAAGTAGATAATATACTTACCAAAAACATCTAAATATCTTTATGATATTTTTGCATTTACAGTTTCATATCCCATTCCAACTTCTACTGTCCCGCATAAAGAATAAGCATGGCTTCAATTGCCAGTAACAAGTTATCCTTGATTGGTCTGAACTTATAAATCACACTTCTACTCACATGATTCAAAGCTGGTCAAGTACCCTATCTTCACTTTGCCAACATTCACTGAAAACACTTTCAGCTTGCATTTCTCAGCCTATCTCACTGAATCATGTGTATGTTTTATGGACTAAAGTGATTTGAATGGAGGAATTTTGTTTAACCAATGTACATAGTTCAGTTATTTTAGTACTTCCCTATAGCTGTGGCTCCAAGTATTTATATTACTATCACATAGTGTAATCAACTGTGAGGTCCTTGAGAGCAGAGCCCATGTCATCTAGATTGTCACTGGAGCAAGATTTGAAACTGATTAACCTCTTTTGCAATAGTGGTGGGAGAACAACAGGTATTACATCAGAGTGGAGAAATCAAATACTGTACAAAAATGAACAATGATGTAAGTAAATAAATTGATTTAAAAAAACTGATTTGCTTTTTTCCTCAAATTTAATATGACTTGCTAACAGAGAAATTTAAGTTTTCACAAGGCTTCCTAATGTGTAAAGATACTCTTCTTGACATAAAATTTCAGGACTTTATTCATGCATATAAACCATGGACACAGAGGGTATATTCCTGTCACCCAGTGGCTAGAAAATAGCAAAAAATGATCAGATGCATCTGGATAAATGGAATCATGTCACACTTGGGCTGACTATACTACAAAGAGATGAGGGAAAAAAAAGCATGTTACCTCTGGTTAGTGATGGTCAGTAAGAATAGAGGGGGATGTGTCAAGGGTATCATCTTCTTTGTTTTGCATTTTTTTTCTAGTAATAAAGTTTATGCCCATCATATGCAGACACTCATAGACATATGTATATGTTTGCTGGCATATCTGTCTATCTATCTGCTATTTATTTATAATCTACCTATCTACTTATCAATGGATAATAAATGGCAATTTTCTGAACATTAGTTGTCAATTATATATGATTAAAAATATAATTATAATAGTAATGAAACCTGTATGGTTGTACGTATAGTAACAATATATCCTTTTATATGTTGCTTCAAGTGAAAGTCTAGGAAGCAGAGTTAATATATTTTTAGTTATAGTTCACAATACATGTACTTCTCACCTTTTTGTCCAGTATGGTCTTTGAGAATAAATGTGCCTTTCTACTAGTATAAAGAAAAGAGTTTAATACATCAATAATATAAGAAAAAGACACTGTATTCAGAATATTATTTTTCCACAAATTTTATATATAAATAAACTAAACCTTTACTATCACCAAACCATAAAGACTAATTCTTCTGGGTAATATCCTTAATGTTATAATATAATCTTGTAATCCTGGTCAAGATTTAACTTTCATGTTATTGCAAAGGGTAGCCCAATTTTGATTGTTGGGAGAGTTAACATAATTTTGTAATGTTTTACAAGAAGTTAAGAGATAGTAAGAAATATCTGATCCTTCCAGTCTCTGTATATACTTTATTCTAACTTAGAAACTGTTCCTCTGACAGGTCACGTTTAAATCTTATTAGGTATATATTTTAAATTATGCCCAAACTCCACTCCTACCAACCACACTGTAATCTTCATCACCTCCTACATTCCTTCTATCTTACTTAGTATTTTTAAAACCTTTTTAATTTTATTGTTTCCTTCTCCCACTCTGTCCCATAGTTAGTACTTATTTTTGCTCTTCTTTTTGGCTTTGAATATCCTTCTGATTAAGAAATGTCAAGCTTCATCTATGAATTTTCCTTTGCTCAAACATCTATTTAAACCTACTCAAAGTCTTATCTTACAAGGGTCCCCATATGCCCTGCAGTTTGAATAATGTGGATTTCATTATTCTTCATATTGAAATATAGGCTATAAGTTAAGTAAAAAGCACAAATAAAAATATCAGTATCAGTTTGGGCTTCCCCAATGCTTCTTTGTTACTGAGATCTTAACAGACAGTGAGCAAGTCATCTCCCTTGTCAGCGCCAGTGCACTTCTTCCACATTTTCAGTCATTTCCAATCCTTCAGTTTTGGTGTAACACAGCCCAAGAATGGAGTTTGTAAACCTGAATAGGGCTACAGGGGAAGGGGGATGTGTAAAGATCACCTGAATCTGTTGAGACACAAACGAAAGGAAACTTTAACTTACCTGTTAACTTACGTGCTGTTAACTTATCTCTGAATTTACCTTCTGAGCAAATTCCATGCCCCCAGACTCATCATTTGTAAAGGCAGCATCATAAGATCTATGATGTATATGACACTCGGCATAATAAAGCACATATCACAGGACATATGTGTTTCTATTGGCAGTTTTTGTTATATTCTTTAAGTCAGAGAAAAAGAACTGAAAAAGAGTTAAAATTTTCAGAGCCACTATGGCAAACATATATTATCCTAGAGTATTATCAATGTGAAAGGGAGTCTAGAGAGTTTAGCAGTTGCAAGATTTGTCTTTAGCACCCAATTAGAAAGTCATTCCTATTAAACTCACTCAGTGCTTTGGTCACCAATGTCCTCAACTTCTATGACAAGTCTCAGTCTAGTGTGTTTTTCCTATTGAAAATGTAGACAGGTATTTTAATTTGTTCTGGTTGCTACAATAAAAATACCATAGACTAGGTAGCTTAAACAGTAACCGTCTATTTTCCACAGTTTTGAATGTTAAGAAAGCCAAGATCAAGGCTCTGGCCAACTTGATGTTGATGCAGCCAACTTCCTGGTTCATAATTTTTTTTTTCTTGATGTAACTTCATAGGAGGAAAAAGGGCAAAAGAGGACTCTGGGGTCCTTCATTTAAGGGAAGTAATCTTATTTATGAAGAGTCTACGCTCATGACCCAATTATCTTACAAAGACTCATCTCTTAATATCACCATATTAAGATTTTGGATTTCAACATAATATTTGTGGGAGAAACAAACATTCCATCATATGTAAATATATAAATTAAAATGTACAGTAAAAAGAATTCTTTTTCTCTTGATCTATTAAACTATACCCCTTATATACCTAAAAAATAATATACAGGAACTCTGTTGCAAACTCTCCTAATAACCTCTATTTTCTATCAGAGTATCCAGAATGAAATTATAACATTCAACCCAAGCTAAAACAGAAAATGATTCCATTCCTTAATGAACAATATGAAGGGAGGAATGAAAGTAAGGTCAATGTGTTTGTTTTCCAAAGGTCGATTGTAGCATTGCTACCCAAAGACATTTATGCCTGTTTTGAGGACTTTAATTTTTAGTGAATTTGAAATATGTTTTCTGTTTATTCCATTTGGAAAAATGGAGGACTCAGCTATGAGAGACAAAGTTATGAGATGAAAAAGTCAGGGAGGTCCTAAGACTTAACTTTTCTTTTGAAGATCTCACTACAGAGCGTGGGTTGTTTTCTGATGGAGGTATAAAGAGGCAGGGAGCAACAGCATTGGGTTCTGATTTTCTTTTGACGTTATTTGACATCAGAAAAATCACTATCTAGTGACATTAGGAAATGGTTGGACAATCTATGCTAACTAATGGTAAGAATTAATATAAACCAAATGACTACCATGCCTAATGCAATATATAAATAAAATGTAATCTTCATCAAAACAACACTGATAATTTTCAAAGAAATTGGACAATAACATTGAAATTTATATGAAACTATAAAAGGCCTTTAATTGTAAAAGGAATAATGAGAAAAAAGGAGAGGGGTAGAGGCATCACATTACCTGATTTCAGACTTTCTTATAAAGCAACAGTACTTATATCCAAGACAAAAAAACACAACATGATTCAAAAATAGAAAAAGAGGCAACTTGATTAATAAATGGGCAGAAGTTATCAATAGATAAAACACCAAAGAGGATATCCAGAAAGCCAATATATATAATTAACAATATTCATCATTTCTTCCAAGAAGATAAATGCAGCTTAAAACCATGAGATACCATTTCATTCTCATGAGAATGGTACATTTTAAAAGTCTCCCATTAACAAGTGCTATAAAGGATGCTGAGAAAGAGGAACCCTATTACTCTATTGGGGAAAGTGAACTGGTGCAGTCATTATGGAAAGTGATCTGGATTTATC
This sequence comes from Scalopus aquaticus, assembly GCA_004024925.1. Classification (NCBI taxonomy): domain Eukaryota; kingdom Metazoa; phylum Chordata; class Mammalia; order Eulipotyphla; family Talpidae; genus Scalopus; species Scalopus aquaticus. Next base: position 49,854 of record PVIJ01010235.1, on the reverse strand, counting down.
TTAAAAAACTAAAAAATGGAAATATAATATGACTAAGCAATCCTGCTCTTAAGCACCTATCCACATAACATTAAACCATAAACAACAAAAAATGCATTTTTACAATGTTTATTGTAGCTAATATTATAATAGCTAGGATATGGTAGCAGCCTAAATGCCCATCGAAAGACAATTGGATCAAAAGTATGTGGTATATCCATACTATGGAATACTATTTAGCCATGAGTAGAGATGAAACTCTGCCACTTACAGAATATAGTCAAGAGAATCATGTATAGTCAAGTGAGTTAGAATGACAAAGACAAATACTGGACATTTACATAGTGGACACATTAACAAATAAAGTAAAAAAATCTAGCAGACATTTATAAACAAAGTGAAGTTTCGGAAGTTAAGAGGGCAGGGAGAGGGAATAAAGGACAAGTGGACATAAAGATTTTTGGTGGGGCAAAAAGAGGAAAAATCAATGTCTGGGGCTCACACGTTCACCTAGGAAATATGGGAGCTGGAGTAGATGAGTACATTTCTTCTAGCCCTAACATTATATAAACATCATTATTTGGATTGAAGCTCTGACCCTTCACATTTTTCCCTGGAACAGGAAATGAAAATTGGACAGGAAATTAGATGTCTTGCCCTCTAATTGTTCATGATAAGATGACATTCCCCGCCCTGCACTTTAACTTCTTCTATAATGGGGTTCATTGAAGAGAAAACCAGGCATGTTCCTTACCCAAAGAGCCAGGCTGTGGGATGTGGGGAGATAGCATAGAGCATATGATGTCAAGATTATGTGCACCTCTTATATTTTCTGAATCATCTTAGACAATTTGGCCATCACTATATAAGCAAAGTTAAAACTGGAGGATTCATGGGATACAAATCCCTGTTTTTCATTTGTGTCCAATTTTATTTTATTTTATTTTTTTGAAAGTACAGAGACTGGGTAGTATAGTAAGGAAAGTAACTCAATTCTTAAACATATTTTAAAATATCCAGTATCCTGATAGTACATAGAAGGACTTTGTATAAATCCAGGATTCAAAACAATTTGTAGACAAGCAGGATTGTCACAAAACTGTGCTGAGTGTATGAATTTCATGAGCAACATTGGTTTAATATTATTTTAAACTCTTGCCCTTACTTAAGAAAAACAAAGCAGAAAAAACCACATTGTGTTACTGTTCATTATTACCTTACAAATTGTTATTTCTAAAAACTACAAAGAACTATTAGTCTTAATAATCAAAGAAAGATACTGCATTGTTCTTTATTATCAGGTGATTTGTATGAGTGTAATTAACAACTGCCTTTCCCAGCCCAAAAGATCCTGGAGGTTAAAAAGGACATGTCACTGTTTTCTCTTTAGCAGCTCTATACTGGTAAGGAAGATATTAGATAATCTGGTGTTCACTTTTCAATTAAGGGAAATAAATAAATAAAACTAAATATAGCTTTACAGAATAAAATTCCAGTTCTTCTTTAAAATTTCCCAAGCTTAGACCACTAAAAGAAACATGAACTAGAATTCTTTCTTCCAAGCTGTGTATATGCAGAGGTCACTAGTCTTCATTACACTGATTATTTGGTGTCAGCTCAATGTTGTCATTTATATGCCACTAATAGACAGTAATTGTCATATTTACCATTGTATTTATGCATGAGTAAAGAAATGAAAGAATGAATAAGTGAAATTTCTAGACCATTATTTGAAATATGGTAGATATATTCCTTGTGAATTCCTTATAGCTTCTCAGTATAAAATAAGCATAAGCCCTAATGAATTCTAGCTGTTGATATTGATAATGTCTCCATTTTTTCCCCCTTGGTACATGTACTATCAAGGTCTGAAGAGTGAGAAGTATCTTTATATTGGTTCTGGTATTTTTTTAAAGATTTATTTATTTATGCATACAAGCTGGGGTGTAGGCCAGAGGTGTGGGGGTGGTGAGAGGATTCACCAGAGAGAGTGGGGAGCAGAACAGGCAGATAGATTGAAGTACACTGCTGAGGGGAGCAGCAAGCGAGGGAGAAGGGGTCTGCTGTGCCATGTAGGAAGCTCCCTGGCCAGGTATCGAACTCGTGCTACAGTGACTCTGGATAGCTTCGTAGAGCTGCACTTAACCTGCTGTGCCACCAGGGAGGCCCTTGGTTCTGGTATTTTTAAAAAGTTAAATGAATAATTGAAATGTCTCTATTTCTTTTAAATGTAGGATAATCTCATATGATATAACCTTTTATTTTAAGAGCATAATTTTAATACCTTACAACAAGGAAAGAAAATACGATAATGATTTATGTAACAGAGGAAGCCGGTTTGAATATTTTAATCATAAATGCTACTTTCTTGAATACAGAAAAGATTTATTAAGATTTTGAATTTATAAGCTTCATTTGTTTTGCTTTAGTACTTTTCCCAGAGATTTATGACTACAATTCCCTGATTAATTCTTTTCAGAAGACATCTGAGCCGGGTAAATCAAGAAGAGGAAGGAACATCCCACCAGATGCAATTGTTCTGCCTAGACCACATATACCCCCACGAACAGACTAGTGACCTTGAATGATGAACTTTGAGGTGGGCTCCAAGACCTACTCTTGAAGGCATCTACCTCCATTAAAACAAGAAGCATGAGCTCATTTAGAATATTCAGAGCGGATTCTGGAAACATGAGCTAGCATGCATGGTAACCCATCCATTGGCAGTCGGGTGCCCAGGGGCCCTGAGCACTGGCGTAATTGTAATAGTATTCCTTTGATTTTTTTGCCCCTTCCTCAGAATTCTGGGAAGCCCAGGCACTCGCCTTTCTTTTCTCTCTTACTTCAAGCATTCTGAGAACTTCATTTTCTTTCTCCATGGCTACAACAATTTTTTTTATCTTTCTAGGCCTGAAGCTATTGCTGCCATTGCTGTTACTCAAGATTCTTGTGATTTTTCTCTTCCTGTCACTACTTTCCCTTATTTTTGAAACTGGTGTCATTGGTATTAACGATGGTGGAAAGAAGTTTCTCTGATGATTACTTTTTTATGGTTCAAAATCTCAACTCTGCTGATTCTATTTTACTAATACAGATTTAAGAATTTTAAACATAAGTGCCAAAACCCAAGTGTAGCACAGCAGATAGATTCCACCTCAATAACTTCTTTGTGACACAAATGATGCACATGTTCTTTAGTCTAAGGTTTCTGTTTTATGCCATGTTTCTGAGATCTCTGCTACTACCATCCCTCTTGTGTGGCTGTGCTAATGTATTTAACCCAAAGTTTCCTCCTCCAAAGCCCAGGCAATCCTGCTGGTAGAACTTTCAATAGTATGGCCTTCTTACACTTTCCATGGTAAATACAGTAATCAGAATTCATAGTAGTTTTGTAATGCTCCTGTAACAGAGTATTATAAACTAGTAAGTGACTTAAAACAATACAAATTCACTATTTTATGGCTAGTAGGTGAGAAACCTGGCTGGAGGGGTGTCTCACATCAGATCAAAATCAGTACAACAATGGGCTATGTTCCATTTTGAAGACTAGGCAGAAGAGAAGCTTTCCTACTTATTCAAGTTGTTGGCAGAATTTCTTTCCTTGGTTAAAGGATTGAGGTTCTCATTTTCTTGATGGCTGCTGAATGATATTCCCGTTTCTAGAGGACACTCATTCTTTGGCTCCTGGCTTACCTTCACATCTTTCAAGCTAATGATGGTGAGTGGGGTCCCTCTTATGGTTAGAATCTTTCCTCATTCTTCTTTCATTTTTTGACTTCTCTTCTGCCTCTTCTGCTCTTGAGGATTATGAGATTAGATTGGGACATCTAATCTCAAGGTCTTTATCCTTAATTATATCTGCAAAAATCTTTTCCCGTGTTCAGTAATATTTCTCAGTTTCTAGGGGTTAGGGTGTACACATATTTGGGGATCATTGTTCTGCTTAACATGGAATCTGTTCAGTGATTCTTGTCCTAGTGTTTCCAAAAATATGACTAACATATGATAAAGTTATAGGCTAAGAACATGCTTCGTATTAGAAGTCCTCTTTTTTTAAAGTGATATAATTGACTTATAAGATTATATTAACTTTAGGTGTACAGCAAAATAATTGGTACTTATATATATATATATTTTAAAAGATTTAGTTATTTATACATACAAGTTGGGGTACAGGCTAGAGGCATGGGCGGTGAGAGGGTTCACCAGAGACAGAGTGGGGAGCAGAACAGGCAGATCAGAAATACACTGCTGAGGGGAGCAGCGGGTGAGGCAGGAGAGGTCTGCCGCACCATGTGGGATACTCCCCGGCTGGGCATGGAACTCGCAACGCGCGCTGCCAACAGCTCCACAGCGCAGCGCTCAACCGCTGCGCCACCAGGGAGGCCCGGTATTTGTGTATTGCTTAATGATAATTACAGTAAGTTTAGTTAACATCCATCACCACACATATTTGCAAATATTTTTTCTTGTGATGAGAAATTTAAAAATCTACTTTCTAAGCTGCTTTCAAATATATAATATAGTATTATTAATGGTAGCTGTCATGCTATACATTATATCCTTATGACCGAATTATTTTGTAATTGGAAGTTTGTACATTTTGACCCCCTTCACCCATTTCTTGCCACCCTCAACCCCCACTTCTGACCAGATATCTTTTGATTCAGTTAATAAACTTTAGGATGGAAGAAAGTTATTCATTAGATTATTAAACAGAGGAACCCAGATAGCTTTAGGCATTGATGAATGCAGAATTTGCCTTTCTTCATCACATGACATTCCAATCCTAAAGGAATTACAGATTCAGGGTGGTTGTTTCTTTGTCTTTTAGCTTTTGCCCTATCCTTCCAGCAACTCTAGTGGAATGAAAAATTGTCTTTCTTAAGAGTTCCAACGAAAGAGTGGGAGACGATTTTCATTTACCCTGCTTTGTCATTCAACTGTTTTAGAACCAGGCATTCTGAGTCAGGGCCACACAGTGCTGTGATTGCTATAACCAGCTCTGGGGCCTGAGACAGGGCTTGCCCACAGCAGTCACATCAATGTAGAGTAGATAGAAGCGCTGTTACTTGAAGGTGGTCAAATTCTCGGCAGATGCAAGCAACTGATGTCTACCACTCTTAGAATTTTGGGGATATGTATATAGAGATTTAATATCTGAAAAAAAACACATACATTGTACATTGCAGGGATAAGACAAAGCAATATTCAAGTGAATAAATCAAAGTGACATTTATCTATTATGAACATATTGCACATTTATGTGCACTCTTCCGTACATTAACTGTGAGATTTTAAACAAATTATTTCATTTCAGATTTCTCCTATGAAAAACAAAAGTTGATGCAAGAACTAGAGATAATGCTGTAAAGAATCCACCGCAGTGTCTGGCACATAGTTGATACCCAATGAATGGTAGATATTGTTATTGTCATTATCTCCACTATTTTAGTATATTTCAATCTTCCTCACTGCCAGACAATTTAATTTACAGAATTTTTACATTTAAGATTTCCTTGAGGGCAAATAAACTATTTGTAACTGCTTTAAATGTCAGACTTGAGATGAAATTTGATCAATTTGTTCTGAACATATTAAGCTTTTTTGATTCAGCTTTGAGGAAAACCCCAATATATTTCAATATATTGATGCTGGGTGAAGTTTATTTTATCCTGACATAAACCAAAGGCAAAGTGAAATCAGACTAGCAATCTTGACAACATGAAATGAGCACCCTTTCAATATTTCTATCATTGCTCCTTTCCATTAAATCTAGTTTCATTCTTTTAGCCGAGATAGATATGGTTCTGAGCCCATATGCCTCTTTCAAATCCCTTCTTAGTATACAAAGCTATCGTCTTCAGATAAATAGGATAGTCCTAAGCTCCTTAATGGCAGAGAATGTTCCTTATTCACTATTTTATCCATCTAGTAGCCCCATGCTAAGTCTAGAAATTAGTTGTTCACTAAGTTTCTTGGATTGATATTTACTTAGAAGTCAGAATGCTTAATTCAAATGTGTGTATTTTGGTTTTTTAAAAATGGGAGAGCAAGTATAGTGAATTGAGGTGTGAGAAAAATGAACAGAACATCAGAGAATAATGATATGAAGGTGAGTGCTTTTTAATTAACAAACAGGAATTAACTTGGGGACTATGGTCAGTTTTAGGTGCTGTTATATTTCTGAAATTCTCTGCAAAATTTCAAACGTGTTTTCATGGAGAGAATTTTCATGAGTGTCTAAACTATCCAGTGCATTTTCTTTTTCCAGTGTTGCTGGGCAGAGCACAAGAATCTTCTGTCTGAGAATCTTCTTGACAAGCATACTTCAGATAGTTTGTATTGTCATTCAGAACTGTTTAAAAACACTGAAGGACATTAAAATCATGCTCTCCCTCCAAGTATTCCTAAAGTAATAGATAAATCCAGTATTCCCAATGGTTTTTGGAGATGTCCTAGCACTTGCTTTAATTATGAAATGTGAAGGGTTAAGAGTTTGCACTTTGAGATACCACCTCAGACCTATGAGAATGATGCACATTAAACAAAACAGGCAACAACAAATGTTGACAAGGATGTGGAGAAAAAGGAACTCTTCTGCACTGCTGCTGGGAATGCAAACTGGTCCAACCACTATGGAAAGCTGTATGGAGATTCCTCAAACTGCTAAAAATGGAGCTTCCATATGACCCAGCAATGCCACTTTTGGGAATCTACCCAAAGGACACAAAAACATTAATCCAAAAGGATACATGCACCCATATGTATCCAAAAGGATACATGCAGCACTGTTTACAATAGCTAAGGTATGGAAACAACCCAGATGTCCAAAAATAGATGATTGGATCAAGAATATGTGCTACATACACACAATGGAATACTATTCAGCATTAAAAAAGATAAACACATGCAATTTGCAGCAACATGGATGGAGCTAGAAGGGATCATGCTCAGCAAAATAAGCCAGAAAGAAAGAGAAAAATATCAAACGGTTTCACTTATAACAGGAATATAGGAAACCAAATAAGAGAGGGACACTCAGCGAGGGAAGGGGAGGATAAGGGCACAGAATGGAGTAGAAAAGGACACAAGGGAGCACAGTGATGGGTCACGGGTGAATTGGTGGTGGGTTACCCAAGGGGAATACAAAATGTAAAAGATATAAATAACAATAAAAAAAGAGTTTGCACTTTGATAGTCAAATCCTTGGGTCAAGTTCCAAAATTTTCGAGTTCAGATCTATTCTTGTGTCCTGGACCAACCTTGTCAATGAGGTGTTTAGAGAAGCATCCACTTAAACAGGATCTGTGAGCTGCTGTCCTGTGGTGAGCATAGACGTCCAGAAGAAACAAAAACTGGACCAGGTCTAACTGAGTCAGAGTCCAAAGGGGGTAGAAGGTGAGAAAAAGAATGATTTTAAATGCTGCACCTGAGAGGAAGCTTTTGTTAGTTAATGAGACTCCACATGTAAATGAGGAGGGTGGGCAGGTAAGAAAAATGTCCCAGGGACAGGTGATATTAAAAAGTTATTATTTAGGCAAGCTTATTATGCATTATACATATATATTATGTAAATATACTTATATTATGTAAATATTTTAGTTATTGTAAAGTGCATCTTCTCATGTAATCCTTCCAAAACTTTATCAGTGTAGGTTCTATTGTCCCTATTTTGCAGTCAGAAAACTGAGTCCAGAGAGAGTCAGCAACGTGTTCAATGTCTCTTAGAGCAGGAGAATACTGTACGTAGGCGGAGGCGCTTCACTGCCCATCACCATCACCTCTACACTCATTATCTTACTGTCTCCTTTCCTGTGCTCAGCAAACATGGTCAAATGCCAAGACATTCCGTCTCTGTTGGACTCAAGACAATTAAAAGAAGCACTGAAAATAGAGTGTGGACTTCCTTCTCCCTCAGCAATGAAGTCTAAAAAAGTTGCTTCCTTGCAATCCCCTTCCCTCCCTTCAGCACCCCCACTGCATCTGAGGTAATGTAGGGGTGCTGGCTCCTACTATTGGGGGCTTTTCTGCTGTTTCCTTTTCTCCCTTTGCTCTTTGCTACTCTGAGGCTGGAGGTCAGTCCTGGAGACCATCCCCATTAATTTGGTTTCTAAAAGTCTCACCCTTCCCACCTCCTTACCTTCTAAAAGCTTCCCTACTGTCGGAGGTGATAACTGCTGACAGTATTACTTACATGTCCTGAAAAGACATCCATGCAAGACCTCATTACAGTGTTGACTAGAAGTCTCTGCAGATGTTCACACTAAACTGCCTGGCCTCTAACCCCAGCTGTGAAATGTTAAGCAAACTAATTAGGTTCCAGAAACCCTGGATTCGTCAAACAACAAGAATGTAATACACACATATATAGGTATTGCTATTAAGATTAAATGAGATGATGCACTAAAGTCCATGGCACAGATTGAGCATTCAAAGAAAGGATAGCTTTTATTTATGTCCTTCCTGTGAGCTAGCCCTTAAGAAGTTGCTCTCAGCCTTATGGCTTGAGCTGTTGATTCCCTAAAGGGGTTTAGCCTTTCTGTTCTGCTCTGTTAAGTTAACCTTACATTAGGTCTGTATGGGCCCTCCTTTGTGGTGTAACTTTTGTCCGAGTTTACACAGTTATGGTTCTGAGAGCGTGGGGCCTTGTCAAGAAATGACCGACAAGGTCAAGATAAGGAGTTCAATGTTCAGAAGAGGCCCACATTGACTGTGTAGGAGCAGACAGGAAGTGCTCTGGATTTAAGGGCTACAGAATCATCATATTTCTTCTTAGTGAGCTACTTATTGGTCAGACTAAGGGCACAATTTAATACATATTCTAATAAAAAGCGGAACTGAGGGTCTTGGTACATTTTGGGGGTTTTCAGAACTAGTAAAGCGGATCCCGTAGTACATTCTGTTAAGTGTTAGTTTTCTAGTAATATCTTGCCACAAATTTAGTGGCTTAAAACAACAAATACTTATTTTTATTATTTTCAAATTTATTACAAGTATTATTATTATTATTGTTGCAGTTCATGAGGTCAGATATCTGCAGTGGTTTCACAGGCTTGCATTTCTTTATGTGGCTGTAAGGGAATATCCACTTTTTCCAGCTGCGGACTTTGAGTTGTGACTCCCCTTCTTCCATCTTCAAAATCATCAGTGTAGCATTTTTTTCAGTTTTCTCTCTCTCTCTTTCTCTCTCCTCTCTCTCTCTCCCCCCTGCTCAGTCTCCTGCCTCCTCCTTTCACTTCTAATGAAACGAGTGATCTAGTGATCACATTACAATACTTGATAATCCAGGATAATTGTCCCACCTCAAGAACCTTTATATTGGGCCTCCCTGGTGGTGCAATGGGTTAAGTCTCAGCACTATGAAGCTATCCAGAGTCACTGCAGCATGAGTTTGATCCCCGGCCAGGGAGATTCCCACATGGCGCAGCAGACCTCTCCTGTTTCTCTCGATACTCCCCTCAGCAGTATATTTCAGTGGATCTGCCTTTTCTGCTCTCCACTCTGCTCTGGTGAATCCTCTCACCACCCCACACCTCTGGCCTACACCTCAGTTCTTGTATGCATAAATAAATAAATCTTTTAAAAAAAAAGAACCTTAATGTCATCATGTCTGCAAGTTCCTTGTTACAATGTTTGTAACATATTCACAGATTCCTGGGATTAGGGTGTGGGTTTCTTTGTGAGGTCATTTTTCAGTCTAGCACCTACGCTTCATGGAGCAGAAGCTTGTCCTGGGAACACAGCAGAGCCTGACTCCCCACCTTCTATCCAGGTCTTCTGCAGTCATCGTGATGGTATGGTGAGTCATGAAGACCCCTCAAGCACCATGGTTTCTCTAATTGTGTTTAAATGATGACCCTCTATTGGAGACTTTATGTTCTACAAAGGCTTGCAGAATATAGAGAATCAGTTAACATTTTCCCCATTATTTGATGTATAAATAAAATGTACTCCTCTCCAATGCTGACAACTATTTTGTAGTAAAATAAGTGTTGGTGTTTTGTATCACATACACAAGCTTTTTAAATAAAAATAATAGGAGAAAAATCCAATCCAAATATAGGCTCAATTTATTTCATAAGTAAAAATATTAAATTATTAGGGAAATATTAAATTGCTAGAGAAAGCAAGAAAAGTCACAGAGAAAGAATACTTTTTATATAGAAATTGTCACTAGTCATCAGGATTCAGTGTGTGCTTAAGATGTCCAATAATATGAGTGCAGGTGCTATTGCATGATTAGTTTTTAGGACATTTCCTTCTTAAAAAATGCTCATCTGTACCCACATGTATTAGTTAGAAATGGAAGAAAAATTGGCAGAGATTATAATATAGGAATGAAACTATTAAAAAATTCATGAATATCTCAGTCATTTATAGGTGTAAAGTTTGCTTTCCATTCTACTAGAGGCCAGTTGAGAACTATATTAGCTTGATTGGCTATCATAACAAAGTACTCTATGCAGGGTGGCTTAAACAAGCCTCAACTGTTCTTTAGACTAGAAGTCCAAGATCAAGGTGTTGGCAGGGTTCATTTCTTCTGAGATCTCTTTTAGTGGCTCATGAACAGCTTTTCTCTGTGTCCACACATGATCTTCCCTCTGTTAATGTTGTCTGTGTCCTAATCTCCATTTTTACAAGTACATCAGTCATATTGGATTAGAGGTGATTTTTACCTTAATCACTTCTTTAAAGGCACTATCTCCAAACAATATCACCTGTGGGTTAGAACTTCAACATATAGAATGGGGTTTGGGGGGTTTGCTATCATTCAGCCTGTAACAGTGACCAGCCAAATTTATTCATTTACTTTATCTTTTGATGGAATAATTTGTTACAGTTGTGTCCATCATTCTGCCTGGTGGGAGAAGGTGAATGTAAGGGAGGGGTCCCTGTCAGTCAACAAGTAGTGTTTACAGTCTGTCAGGATAACTGGTGTTGCACAAAACTAAGGCAATATAAACATATTTTGTGCCCAAGTCTTGTCAATGTCATCAAAATATTGGATATTTAGATGTTAACACAGAAAGTTATTTAAGCTATCCAAACTGTTATCTAGTCCTCTTTTAAAACATTACACATTAATTAATTAATTAATTCAATCCTTTTAGGACAGAGGGTTAAATTCCTTGGCTCTTTTGTTTTAGTCCTTTTCATTTCTTATGTAGCGGGACTTATATTTTTAAAGTCTCCATTTGAAATGCAGAGATTTTCTGTAACCAAGTTCAAATATATCATGAGTGCCCCATTCTGGTTGGGAAAAGGGAAGAAATTTAAGTTGCCCATTTAAGTTTTTTCAGTCACTTTTGGGTTAGATCTTCTTCTTTTCCAGGTAAGTTTCTGCTCCCTTCCCTGCCCTGCGATGAGATATAGAACCCAGTGTGTGGAACCAGGAAAAGGCTGCTGGTCTCATTCTGTCACCCTTGGTCTTCCCTGAGGTGTGATACCCAGAGATGAAATTACCAAATAGTTAGTGAAGCTTAAACCTTAGGTCTTTTCATTTTCAGAACTTATGAACCCCTTGGACGGGGCTGCAATGATGGGTTCACATGGCCATAGTTTTTATAACATTTATAGAAGCAAGACATTTTAATAACAACTTGATTTCCACTCCATCAAAATTTCTCCTCATATAAAATGACTTTGGTGTGGTTATAGGAATTTCAAGATCTAAGCAGTGTGATATGTAATTATCATACTATCATGACTCTGGTTAACCTTGGGTAGAGCTGGCTTCTAGAAATATTCCTTTCACTGCTACAGCAGCTCAAAACTGTATAAGACTGGGGTGCTATCACATACAGTAAGTCCTCCTTGAGCGCATAGACAAATTTATGAAAACTGAAAATTTAATTGAAACTATATACAATTAAACCAATTTGACCACAAGCTAATTGGTATAATTAAGAATTAAGTTCCTACAGTATACATATTTCTGCTAACAAAAAAAATCACCAAACTTCTAAATCAAGACCCAAAAACACTTTTAATATTAAGCAATAATTTAATCCATCGATCAATCAATCAATCAATCAATCTTCCAATGCATTTACTTCAGTTCAGGGTTGTGGGTGACAGAGCCTATACCAGCAGCTCAGGGTTAAAATCAATTGGAATCAACCGTGGACAGGATGGAAGTGACGATACTTCTGACACAGGGAACATCACACACACATACACACACACACACACTCAGATCGGGACAGTTGAGATACATACATGAACCTTACATGCACATATTTGGGAAATAGAAGGAAACAGTTCCCAAAGCAAACCCACATGAACATGGGGAGAAGGAGCAAACTCCTTAGAGGCTATGGCTCCAGCCAGGAATCAAATTTTTTTTTTTTTTTCCATCAGCGACCCAGTAGAGGCACTTGCACTGTGCCCTGTGCCTTTCTTGGTCCACAGCTTATGTAAAAACGCTATTTAGGTCTCAAAGTTTTGTGCCTTATATATGGAGAGAAACTGGGAGTCTAGAATGCTTTTTTTCTGTGTCAAAGGCCCATAAGTCACACTCAAAAGCCTGAATTTTAAGACTATTTTACTGAGACAGATTTCAAGAGCTTATTTTAGAGTCCAGAAGTGAATATATTTTTTTTGTTGTTTATGTTTGCATCCCAGCAATAAAGATACTAACCTTCTCTGAGGCAAGGGGCATTTACGATTAATAAGGAGAAGATAGTGAAACAAAGATAAAAAGGTACAGAAATTAAAGTAAAAATATACTGTAAGATACTATATAAATAATAAACGAAAGCCAACATTTTAAATTTCTTTTAAGGGAATCAGATTTCAGATCATGAATTTATACATATTGCTTGATCTTTATACTTTTCTGTTATGTAATATATGAATGGATGGTTTTGTTTCCATTTTAATAATGAAAAAAACTAAAGTTTGCTGAGTTTTAAGTTGCTTGCCAAACTGTCAAGCAAGATAAGGGGTAGCCATGATTCCAGGAGTCCTTTTCCTTCTGAAATTTTTGCTCTTTCCTTTCATTGCTCTTGATGCCCCATCATCATGCTCCCTAAAATTTAATTCTCTGAAAGAACAGCATCTGATGGGAAAAGAGCATTTTCTGTAAAGAAGAGGTTTCTAGCATTGGTCCTAGAGGCCTGTCAATTGTGAGGAGCATCTTCCTGAACATTTAGAGCCTTCCCAATGTCAGAAGAATAACCTGAACTAAATAATAATTTAAAAAGTCCAAGATACAGTTTCTATCTGCATGACTGACATCTATTATGAAAATATATCTCACGGTGATTGTGTAGATTGTCAATTTTAATTAACTCTCCCCTTCCAGGAAATTCCACCAATAAATTGATTCTATCTAAAACATTCAAGCTGTCCAAGTGGAAAATTCATTCCGTCTCTTAGTATTTTCTACTTAGACTCTAAACCTCATCTTTATTCTTATCACAAATTCCTTAGAGAAACTGTCCCTCCCATTTCCATAATGCATTAAATTGATCATTCCTAAGATGGTGACAAAAATGAACAGTGCTGGCCAGAACCTCTCAAAGAGAGCACTTTGGGAAGAGAAACTGATCTAGGTGACTTGGGTCATCATCCTCAGGTAAAGCACAGACTTGTATTTATCTGTCAGAGGACCTGGAGACCCGAGGGACAGCAACCTGCAGACATATCTTTTAGGCATCAAGATGTGGAGAATACTACATTGCTTTAAATTTAGAGGCACAAGTTCCCCTCTCTCCCTCTTCTCTGGCCCCAGGTTGTGGAAGAAGGCTTAGGTAGTTCACGGTCAGGGTCACCCGAAATACCTGGGCTCGTAGGACCAGTGTTAGCAGAAGTTATGGGTGAGGAGGTATCCTCCTCCAATGCACTGGTTTGGCTTGATGCTTCTAGTGACAGGTGCATGACTTTGTGACTGTTCTTTCTTTTGGCATGCTAATTCTTGAACCAAATCTGGGGAGGTGCCAGGGGGGCAGATTACTATAAGGGGATGGATCAATTCAAATGCTCACTTTCCTCACAAATTAGTTTATTTTGTGTGAGAAAGCTAGTCTCACATCCTTAATGCTTATCTGAACAAGAAAAATTCTGGGTTCTAGAGGGAGTATAGGAAATTGCTAGCAACAGGCAGAAAAGGACAGAGCATTCAAGCTCTTGAGCAGAACATGCATGGAAAGAAAGTTTGTCTGTGTAGATGTCTGATTTCAGAGAAAGAATTATGAAGTATCAAAATATAGATTCATTGGGGGACTCTTTTGCCCTGAATACTCTGTGTGAATTAGTGATAAGGCATTAAAAAAAGGTGGTGACAATAAAATTGTGCTCTTACTTAACAACAGGAACACAGAGATCAAATACACAAATCCATTCCTCTGACCAACATTGGAAATTAGCACAATACAAGATGTTATATATGTTTCAGAGCTTTATGTCAAGTAAAATTAGAAGGCTAACAAAATTTGTTTTTTATGATCCACATTTTCCTTTCTCAGCACCTGTCACCTTGCTTAGCTTATATCCCAATCACAGCACTTTATCTAACATTTTCATTTATCTTCTCTTTCTCTCAAGTTCTGGTTTCAAGGAGAAGTTTGTAGTTTCCCTCATTTATGCTAATGTCATCAGATCCCAGCTTCCCCTGTGTCTTCCTGCTCAGTTTCCCTTGTGTAGATTGGTGAATATGTTGCTTTCCTCCCACATTCAATCCTTCCCTTAAAATTATTTGTCTTCTGTTCTTCCATTTAGTTATAAGAATGTTAGGAAACAGTAAAGTATTTTGTCGCATGGAAGGGTACAAAACCAAATAATTCTGAACTCACAATCACATTATCATCTAATAACGGTCTTAAATTCTGACTAATGTAAGAAGGTTGAAACAGAAAGAAGTTAAAATACATTTTGGAAAAGTGAAGTCAACATTATTATTTGCAGATGTAGAAAAATACCTGGAAATTATGTGTGACTAAACAAAAAAAGTATTGTCATAAAAAAATTGAGTCAAATGACATTTGTGAAAAATATTTAACAATAACTATTTGTAATCCTAGTAATTCACATTTAGAAAATACAATGATTTAGATCTCATTCAGAGTATTAGCAAAATGCAAGTCATAAATTAGAAAAACTGTATCAAAATTGCAAGGATTATATGAAGTAAACTATTTTTTTCTTAACAAAGAGAAAATATGCCTTTGTAATATTTGAGAATATTAGGTTGGCTCTAATTTTGAGAAGACTTCATATCTCAAGGATATGAAGGTAAATATATATGCAAAATAGTTTTTATTAATATTAAAATAGGATTAAAAAACCCCCAAGAATGCTGTCAAATTTTCTCTCAAAAAAAAAAAAACAGGGGAAAAAAGCAATTTTATTGCTAATGAAATTTCTTTAGTAAGATTATTAAAAAGTTTAATTAAAACATTGTATACAACGATGTGATTACAATCTTATCATCAAAGATTGATAAGGATTTAATAATTGCAGTTCTCTGTATTGTCATTTATCAATAATACTTATGTGTTTTGGAATTCTTCCAGGTCTCACCAGCCTATCAAAATCAACTCACATTAACATTAATTTCCAAATTATAGTGACTTAGCTTTTGTCATTACAACTGAAAGGCTTCTTTGGTCTCCTGTCAAAGACACCCTGATTTTTTTGGGGGGGCATGCCAGGTTATGTTATTGGAATCTAGATCATGTAAATAAATGGTCTTCTTCATGAAGGAATCATGTCTCTGTGGCTTCTGTTGCAGTGTTTCTGTGACAGGTGATTCCACTGAGCTCACAAACTGGCTGCCAAAGGGCTTCAGGGTTCATGGCAAAGTTGGTGAGGAATGGTGACTTGGGCCCAGAGCAGGAACATTTGTGCCCATAAAATCAAATGTTCTTGTGAACACATACACTAAACCTCTGACCTTAATCCCTTTCATCACTAGGACTGTAATCTAGAGCCTTGAGTCTGAAAGAGTTAAGGCCAGAGCCAAATCATCACTGTCTTATTCAGCCCTGTTCCTTTCTTCTCAAGCTTTCAAAAATTCTCCATTTTATTTTAACCCCAAGAAAAATCTCTGTACAGTACCAAATTATACATAAAACTAGATTACCAAGTCAGATACTAAGTATAAGTTTATGTGCAACAGAGACACTTGATATAAAAGAAACCTCCTAAATTTATTATAAATAATTCATTAATATTGACTTATGTTGTGTTTGATGCCAAGCATAATACATAGTTAAAAAGTCATTGTTTCTGTCCTCAGAGAAACCTATTATTTAGGAGGTCACAGGTCTTTTATTATTTTTTTGTTTGTTTAAATTTTTTTATTATGGTAAAAACACTTAACATGAGCTCTAGCCTCTTCTTTTATATTGTCTTCTTTTGTTTGTTTAAATTGAGTTGACTTTGGTTTACAGTGTTGTGTTTTGAAGGATTGCCTCCTTCATGTGTTGTTAACATACTGCCACCATCAACAAAGCATCCATATTTCATTACTATTGCCCACTGTAAGAGTCACAGCTCTTAATTAGTAAGATCTTATGAGAAGGTTTATCCAATGTACTGCTAAAATACATGAACTATATTTTCCTACTATATCAAGATAAATATGCTAAAAAGAGCAAATTAAATTTAGTCCATCATAACTTGTTCTTAGTTAAATGATGTTGACTCTTGAATTCTTCATCACACATTTTTATGTTTTCCAAATCCATTTGATAGTATTTCTGAGAATACACATGAAACTTGTCAGAATGTTGTGAAAAATCAAAACAATAGCCTATACCTAGTCTTTTTGTAGTTCTCTTGTTTTATGCAACTCTTAAAAGATTTGTAACAGTGAATCACTGTCCTCCATATTCTGTTAATATCTTTTTATATACTACATTAAAAAAAGATTCCTGAACTCTGAAAAAAAATCAAGTGCTTCCTTACTATATCTCTACCTATATTATATATTTATATGAGGTAATTATCAAATAAACACTTATTCAATATACTCTTAACTGTCAATTATGTTAGGTATAAAGGAAAATTGGGTAACAACAGATAATTTTGTTCAAATATGCTCATGATTTAGGGGAGAAGATAGGTTTATAAACAGATAATAATGGTGATAAAGATTGTAATGACAACCACGACATAATAATGATAAATGTGTAGTGGGGTAGAGATTTTTAATTAATTTTAATCAATTGGTCATCTAATTGACCTCAATCTAACACTAAAAATCAACTCCTGATATTACAGGTATAAATATGAAAATTAAAACAATGTCTTCTAGAAAAATAATAGAAAATATCTCCATTATTTTGTATAGGAAAAAAAATAATAAATTGACATAAAAGGAATTTGTTCCCTACATGATATCAGAAAGAGAGCAAACCATAGAGCAAGAGAAAATATTGTTATATGTGAATCTGGTGAGACATATATCCATATTACATATGCATCAATAAAAAAATGTTCCAGAAAGCTTAATAGAAATGGAAAAAACTCTTGAATAGGCAAAGAAAATAACCAAATAACCACTGATAATCAATATGTAAAAGTAATCAACATGATTTATCATCATGGGAATGCAAATTAATAAAATAATAGTGAGGTACTTTTACAAGAAAAATAATGTTGAACAGAAAAGCTGACAATATGTGTTGGTGAAGATATATTCAATAGTATCACCAATACTCAGAGACCCTGTAATTCCACTATTAAGTAAACAAATGTGTACATATTTATTGAAAGATTTCAACAAGGCTACTAATAGAAGCATTCTTTATAATCACCAAAACCAATTGATAATAAGCCCCCTCCATTAAACACCCTAAAGATAAATCAATTTTTCAGCAACAGATTGAAGAGTATACTGGGGGGAAGGGAAAGAAAAGCTCTTCAACAAATAGCGTTTGAAAAAGTGGATGTTCACATGCAATGTGATTTGACCCATATCATATACGATACACAGAAATCCACACGAAATGGAGTAGAGAGGTCTTAAACCTAAGACCTGAAGCTATGAAACTACTACAATAAAACCAAGAGAAAAAGATTCAATGACATCAGTTTTAATAATGATTTCTTGTATGTGACATCAAAGCACAGGTAACAAGCAAAATGGACATGTTAGACTACCTTTAAAAAGTTTCTATACAGCAAAGGAAAAATATTGAAAAGACAATTTTCAGAATGGGAGAAAATATCTGCAAACCACATTTGCTGATAAGGAGTTAATATTTGGTGATAAGGAGTTAATTTCATTAATATATAATACATTCTTGCAGCACAATAGCAAAAAACAAATAATACAAGTAGAATGTGGACAAAGAGCCTGAATAGACATATTTCTAAATAAGACTTACAATTAACCAAGATACATGAAAAAGTGCTGAATTTCACTAACCTCCAGGAAATGTAAATCTCAACTATAGTGAAACATCACCTCATATTTGTTAGCATGACCATCATCAAAACCAACCAAACAAAAATTACAACAGTTGGTGGGGAAGAGATTTAAACCCTAATGTACAGTTGATGAGAATGTGCAGACATGGACAGTAGCGTGACAGCTCACCAAAAAAAAAAAAAAAAAACAAAAAACAAAACAAAACTTGAAATACCATTTGTCCCAGCAATCCCACTTCTGAGTATTTATTTAAGGAACTGAAAGATCAAGATCTTGAGGAGATATTTACACACCATGTTTATTGTCGATATTCGCAATAGCCAGAGCTCAAAGCAACCTAAATGTTCATGAGCAGATGAGTGGGTAAAGAAAATGTAAATACATAAACATACAATGGGATATTATTCAGTCTTAAAAAAGGAAATCCTGTGGCATGAGTCAACATGGATGAATCCTGAGGACATTATGCCAAGTGAAATGAGTTAGATACGGAAGGTCACTAGTCATGACTTATATGAGATATCAAAAGTAGTCATAATTATAGAATTAAAATATAAATGATGGTTGCCAGGGATTGGCATTTGGAAGAAGTAGGAAGCTGCTATTCATAAATACTGATGATTAATTTTAATTATATACTGGGCATGGTATGAGATTAACAACAATACCTAATGATAAAATACAACAATTTTATCAAATAACTATAATAAATGTTATGTGACTATGTTCTCTATGTCTTAAAACATCTTACATCTTATTGTATGCAAAAGCCATAATTAAGAGGGCATACTATAAATAGTAACTAGGAATTCCATTGTTCCACTGTTGGCAATTTGACCTCCCAGACAGCGTCCAAACTATTATGCACAGTGCAGCATGTCAGAGGAGTAAGCCAAAGGCTCTACTTGCCGTGATTAAATTTTTCTATGTGAACAAATTCACAGACAACACCTGGGAAAAGGTGATGCTTGGCCAGCCTTGACGAAAGAGTAAGTATTTTCAGTCACACAAGGAGTAGAGGTGCCCTAGGTAAAACAAAATAGCTTGTGCGAAGGTAAGAGTAGTTAAGTTTGAAAACAACATTACTTTGGCATAGTTTAAAAAACAGTGTAAATGAAGAATCACTAAGAAATTGTGCATAGACAAAGTATTTAAATTTTATTCCTGATGAGGATGAAACTATTTTAAGGAGGATAATTATAAGATTAAATTTACATTTTAGAAATAATATCCTGCTGGATGTTATTCCCTGGTTCAAAGGGAAGAAATACAAGTCAGGAAGATCAATTAGGAAGTGAGGATAGAAGGCTAATGTGGACATATTAATTATTTAATTAATTAAAATTTTAATATTAAAAATAAATATTTTATTTTATTATTTTTACTCTTATTTATGCATATAAGAGCTGGGATGTAGGCCAGAGGGGTGTGTGTGTGTGGGAAAGGATTCACCAGAGACAGAATGGGGAGCAGAACAGGCAGATCTCCTGAAATACACTGCTAAGGGGAGCAGCGGGCCAGACAGGAGAGGTCTGCTGTGCCATGTGGGAAGCTCCCTGGCTGGGGATCGAACTCGTGCTGCAGTGGCTGCAGAGAGCTTCACAGTGCTGAGACTTGACCCCTTGCACCACCGGGGAGGCCCAATGATTATTCTAAATAGTAGTGTCTCTGATGTTCCTGCTAAATCCCTTTTTTCAAAGAAAATTGTTTCTTCTCAAACGAAAAAAAAAATTTCCTTCAAATATAATTCTATATTATTGCAAATCCCCCAAATTTATTATGGTAAATTGAAGTATAACATTGACTGTTTAATGTATACAACATAATAATTTAATATGTGTATGTATAATAACTATTTGTTTGAGTATCTTCTCTGCCTGAGGCATCATGTAGAGCATTCTTATAGGTGGGCCACCCTTAGGACTACCTGCAGTTGGTACAGATCAGAATTTCTTCAATAAAAAGTGTTGCAATAGGTTTAGATGTTTTTAAAAAGAGAAATCAGTTTTTAGATGTCCACACCCACAAAATATGCAGGTAATCCTATTAAAATCTCTACTAAAAACTTGCATGAGTTTTTAAAAAACATTAAAATTTAAGTCATTTCAATAGTTATGGAAGTAATATACAGACAATCCTATTAAAATCTCTATTAAATATTTGCATGACTTTTATAAAAATAATTAAAAAACTAAGTCATTTTAATGGTTATGGAAAGCTTAGTTCTATCCAATTTCTCCTTTGTCCTCTTAGGACAAAGATCTTGCATGTTCTGTGAACAAGGAAACTCCTTGGGTGAAATATCCCTAAATGGATCTAAAACTGTCTCAGCACCACAATTGATATAGTAACTTGAGTTTATTCCCCAAGTATAGGTATTCCAGAGTGTCGGTGCAGAGCATTCTAGCTTCCTTTGTCTGATGAAGGAATCAATTTCAGGACTCAAGGGAAGCAGTGGTGTGTGTGGGGGTTGATGGGGCATCTTTTAACAGAAACGTAATATAGATCACAGAGACAACAGCTTCTCTGGGCCTCATCCCACCGAACTATGCTTTCTTGGCTGTGGGCAATAGATTTACGCTATTTGAGTCACTCCATTTTAAATTTGGTTGTGGGCAGCTTGGATCTTTGACATGACTGGCTTAGAAAATTCTGTTGCAACGAGGGAAACAAAATCAAAAATAGCCAAATGGGACTGCCTCAAACTAAAGCTTCTATACAACGAAAGAAACTATCAGTAAAACAAAAAAGACTCTAAGAACGGGAGAAAATGTTTGCACATAATACATCTTGAAAGGGGCTAATATTCAAGATGTATAAGAACTCATGTATCTCAAAGAAAGGAAACAAAACAAAACAAAGAAAAAACACACCTAAAAAACATGAAAAAATGGGCAAAAGAGCTAATTAGTCACATTTCCAAAGAAGACATGCAAATGACTAGCCAGAGTAAGTACTATCATCACTTGTCATCAGGGGAATGAAAATTAAAACAACAATGAGATACTATCTCACATCT
Organism: Scalopus aquaticus; assembly: GCA_004024925.1. Taxonomy (NCBI): domain Eukaryota; kingdom Metazoa; phylum Chordata; class Mammalia; order Eulipotyphla; family Talpidae; genus Scalopus; species Scalopus aquaticus. The sequence goes on along the minus strand of PVIJ01010235.1, from coordinate 28,474 downwards.
GTGAGAATGACCCATATAAAAAAGACCGAAACAAGTGCTGGTGAGGATGTGAGAAAACGGAACCCCCTACACTGTTGGTGGAATGTATACAGGTCCAGCCTCTATGGAAAATCGTATGGAGTTTTCTCAAAACATTAAAAATAAATTTGCCATGTGATCCCAAACTATTACTCCTAGCTAGCTACCATAAAACCAAAAACAATAATTCAAAGATACATACATACTCCAGTGTTCATTGTAACACTATTTGCAATCGCCAAGTTATGGAAATAACAAAAGTGCCCAAGGACAGAAGAGTAGATTATCTGTAAAGGAATACTACTCAGCTATAAAAAATGAACTCTTGCTATTTATGATGACATAGATGGAACTGCTAAACCAGTTCCAGTTCTGCTATAACCAGAAGGAGAAAGACAAACACTGGATGGTTTCACTTACATAGAGAGCATAGAGAAACAAAACAGAGATTCAGAAAAAAACAAACCAAAACCAAATCCTAGACGTCTGATTGTAAAATTGGGACCATCCAAAGAAGAGGTGAAATTAGAGAAGCCCAGCTGTGGGTGTTTTGGTGGTGGGTGAGGAGTGGTAAACATACATCTAAAAGAGGTATGACTCTATAGCTTTGAATCATATATAGTATCATAAACTAATGTTACCTCAATAAATAAAAATGTTGCCCAGTCTTCCTTTAGTGGTAGATAATTTGCTCTGATTTGCTCTGGTTGTCTGCCTATGGTGTCCAGATCTGTCACACAGGAAATTTGCCAGCTTTTCTTGAAGCCAAATGTTCAAGGCCACTTTCTTCTAGACTACATCCCACAAAGGGATGTGGAATTCTTCAGTGAACCCCATGCTTCACCATCTGTATTTTCTTGGAAGCAGAAGCCAGGTTTGAGTTTCTGCCACCACAGTTTCAGAACAAAATGGGTACAGCTTTAAAGGAAAGTGTTCAATGACTGCATGTTCAACATGGCTTTTTTTTTTTTTTGGTTTCTTTCAATTATAAAATGATCAGAAAATACAGTTTGAATATTACCTGAGAAGGGCAAACTCCTTGAGTCTGAAAGCCCATTATTTACAGTAACTTTTAAAAAAAATATTTATTTATTTATGCATACAAGAGCTGGGTTGTAGACCAGAAGTGCAGGGGGGCCATGAGAGGATTCACCAGACACAGAGTAGGGAGCAGAACAGGCAGATCCACTGAAATACACTGCTGAGGGGAGTATCAGGAGAGACAGGAGAGGTCTGTTGTGCGGTGTGGGAAACTCCCTGGCCTGGGATCTAACTCACACCGCAGTGGCTGGTGACAGTTTCGTAGTGCTGAGACTTAACCCCTTGTGCCACCAAGGAGGCCCTACAGTAACTTTTATTATATGTTGATGAAATAGAGATGCAGTGATTCAGGAGAAGAGAAGAAGACAGGACTTCAATGAGCAACGAGGAATGTAGTCACAACTGAGAAGGGAACTAGGACAAAGAGTGAAACATGTTAGGAGACTGAGTCATCGAATGCATGTGTTGCTTTAATGTGAAGTCTGTTCCAGGTATCAAATTAGGCTAAAACCAAGCACTTGCTGTCTCTCTGCTTCTTTCTTTTAAAGGAATATCTGAAAACTCCCATCAGAGATAAAACCCCATCAGAGATCCAATTCTAGTCAATAATCCAGTTGATTTCTGGATAGCTTACCTTCACTATACCCCTGCTGTTTTCTGATGGTGAAGTAGGTAGGTTAAACTAAAAGCTCTTTTAACTTTATACTCTTAATGATTATTGGAACAAAGTGATCTGCAGGTCGCTTACATCTGAGTCATCTGAGGATAAGTTGTTAAAAATGCAGATTCTTGCACAGACTCAGAACTCCCTGAATCAGTATCTTTTAGAAGTAGGTTCTGGGAATCTATCTTTTAAGCAAGCAGTCTCAGTGATCCTTAAGAATTCTATACTAGTATGGAAGGCTCCTGGATTTTCTCTCAGCTTTTCTTCTCTCTTGGGTTTTAAGCTTCATCTTTTTATATCTCTAGAGCGAAAGATACTTTCTAGACAAAAGCTAAAACACCAACAGGAAAAAACAAACAACTAATATGATCTCTAAAATACCAGACGTTGTTACTTTCAAATATTCAGCGACTTCTCAAAGAACTGAAAATACAGTATTTCATGACCTCAATGCTCATCCAATGCTCATCCCTTCTGACATCCCTTGCTGTTTCATCCCCAGCCTCCTCCTCTCCTACCCCTCCCCCACTTCCCGTTTGCTAGCCTCTGGCTATTTTGACATAAGATTGTATCCTTGAAACTGTCAAGATTATTTCTGTCTGGGAGACTGCCTTTATTTCACTTTGTGTAAGGAAAACGTTTCCCAAATATTGTCACCCCTGACTCCATCCATGTCATCATTTAGATCCCAGCTTCTGCTTTCATTTCCCTGACTTCCCTTCCTAATTGCACATGCACCCACTTGTCAGTCTCGAGGTTATCACCCTATTTCATTCAACACAATTTTTATCATTCAAATAGAAATTTGATTTTGTGTTGTGTGTGGTGAATAAACTCAAAATGTATACTTTTCCGCATAAAAAAATATTTATGCATACAAGCTGGGGTACAGGCCAGAGGCATGGGGCGGTGAGAGGGTTCACCAGAGACAGAGTGGGGAGCAGAACAGGCAGATCATAGGAAATACACTGCTGAGGGGAGCAACAGGCCAGGCAGGAGAGGTCTGCCTCACCATGTGGGATTCTCCTGGGCTGGGCGTCGAACTCGCATCGCTGCTGCCTACAGCTCCACAGCGCAGCGATTAATCGCTGTGCCACTAGCGATTACATTTCTTACATTTTATAAATATATTACATTTAATTGAGCACTTATTAAATGCCCAGCAATGTGCTGGGAACTTCAGTTAAAATGATGAGAGAGCTATTTATATTTGGTAAGAAAATATCTTTGTTAAATATTATATAAACAATTCTCTTTGACATAACTAAAATCTGGCTTGTATTTCATTAAAAACTTTTGTCTATATAAAAGAATAAATAAAACCTGTCATTTAGAACAAACCAAAGCACAAATATTTTACAAACTAGAAAAGACACAGTAACACTGTTTTGTTTCTCTACCCAGAAGAAAGGACCACCTTCCTTCCTGCCATCCTGGGTTTTCTCAGGATCTCATGAAATATTTAATTTATATCCTGTTACAGAGAGTAGCATGCAAATATGAGCAGGTTTAAGGTATAGAAAAGTAGGACAAGTCAATGCTGCTTTTGCTAGTCACCAGTGGTTGGTGATTTGCAACTAGCTCTTTCTTATTATTTATTTATTTATTTATTTATGCTTTTATTTACCTTTTGTCAGCTATATTTTTGAGGCACTGTTGATTTATAATACAGTATATGTCTTAGAGGTATAGGTTTACATCTCTCCAAATGTGTGTTACCTCATCACAGCCACAACCAAAACCCCAGTAATTTTCCATTGGATTCTCCTCTCTCCTGTGCTCCCACCTCACCACACTCTCTTTCTGGTAGCCTTACTTATCGTCCAATGTGCTCGTCCCTCTCCTGTGTCACGCTTCCTCTTCCCCTCTACCCCTCCTGGATGCTTCAGATTTATGGTCAGCTTTTAAAGTTTGTCTTTGACATTTTGTTTGGTTTCTCTATATTACACATATAAGTGGAATCATCCACTTCTCCTTCTGACTTTTTTCACTTAGGATAATCCCTTCCAGCTGTATGCATGTTGCCACAAATGGCATGAGTTTATATTTTTTGATCACTGAGTAGCATTCCATTGTGTATATGTACCACATTTTCTTGATCCATTCATTTGTTTGGGGGCATTTATGTTGTTTCCAAACCTTGGGGAATAAAACCACCTGTTTATGGAAACTAACTTATGACAAAGGAGTGAAGTATATATACATTGGAACAAGGAATGTCTCTTCAGTAAATACTGTTGGAAAATTGGACTGCCATGTGCAAAAGAATGAAACTCTTGGGGAATATGTATTTCCCATTACAATAGGGGCATATTTTAAAACAAAAACAAAACTGGGGCAGGGAGTGAATTTACTCACAGTGATTTGGAGACTTGCTTGTTATCTGATATATTTAAAAAAAATATTTATTTATTTATGCACACAAGCTGGGGTACAGGCCAGAGGCGTGGGGCGGTGAGAGGGTTCACCAGAGACAGAGTAGGGAGCAGAACAGGCAGATCGACAGAAATACACTGCTGAGGGGAGCAGCGGGCCAGGCAAGAGAGGTCTGCCACACCATGTGGGACTCTCCCCAGCCAGGCATTGAACTCGCATCACCACTGCCGACAGCGCCACAGCACAGTGCTTAACAGCTGCGCTACCAGGGAGGCCCGTTATCTAATATTCTTTCTAATACTGTGGACCTGAGGACAGGGGTGTAAGACAATAATCGAAATTCTGAAGACTATTGTTAAAGATCAACTTTTTTTGATTCTTATTTCTTAGACTACTAAAAAAATCAGTTACAATTATAGTTAAATATTTTTCATTTTCTCTATCTTCTTAACCTTTTAGAAACTTCTAAGTCACCGTTAATTTCTAATGGTAGGGAATAAAGATGGTAGGCAGTCACATCAATAACTAAGAATGGGACTTTTTCATATTTACCTCTCCACTGACATCTATGCAGAAGATCATGTGATAGATCAGGAGTTCAAGGCAGGTCCATCAGTGAATGATCCCAGAGAGCCAAAAAATGTGACCAGAACATGTGATAGGCATTAGCACCTAACTGGAAGGAAAATGGTTAGTAACATTTTCTTTCCCAAATTAAACTAGAAGAGGGCAACAATGGAAGAGAGGAGATTCACACTCAGATTACAATTAAATGTAGTTAAAAAAAAGTAACCCCTAAAATAATACCTTTAAAGTCTAATACATTTTTTTGTCTTTCTCACAATTTGTGACTTTTTACAGTTTGATATCTTATAGCTTATTGTCATTTATTATACTTTCAGTCAAGACTAGTAGTGAGTATTCAACCACATTAAAAGGGCTGCACTAGGGGAGAAATCGATATTGATGTTCTGCAACAAAAGAGACAAGTCAGATAATACTTACTGTCACTCTGAATGAAGTATGGCTGCCAGAGTAGTCAATAAAAGAAAAGAACACCAAAGTAACAATTGACAGGTATCTTAGCTCAATACACAGTCTTTTCAAATGAATGATTATTGCCGTCACAGTAAGTAAATTAGTAATATTGTGCATGGCCAGTTGATAATGAATTTTGTTGCCATCTACTAAACCTGGTGGTTGAAGTATTTTACTAACACACTGGTTTCATTTTGAGTATATCTCAATGGTCCAAAGGCAGCAGACACAGTACAGAAGAGATGAAAAAAATGTAATTGGGGCCTCCCTGGTGGCGCAACAGGTTAGTGCAGCACTGTGGAGTTAGTTATTGGTGCAGCACGAGTTTGATGTCCACCCGGGGAGAATCCCACATGGTGCGGCAGACCTCTTCTGCCTTGCCCGCTGCCCCCCTCAGCAGTGTATTTCTGTCGATCTGCCTGTTCTGCTCCCCACTCTGTCTCTGGTGAACCCTCTCATGTCCTCACACTTCTGGCCTGCACCCCAGCTTGTATGCAAAAATAAAATAAATCTTAAAAAAAAATGTACTTGGAGATTGGGCATTCCAGAGGGTGGTAGTTATAAAAGTTAAGTCCTAGAGCCCAACTTCTTGGTTTTGGATTCAACTTTTCCTAATCTAAGAAGTGTTCTTTCCTATCATGTGAATATAATTTGCATCTATTACAGGAGGTTATTTATGAGGTAATTTATGTAGAGCACTTAATTACAATATTGTAAATGTTCAGTAATGTTTAGAGATTAATAATATTATCACAGAGTCATTTATTTAGCCAAATAACTTGATTCCAAGGAAGACAAATAAAAAGTGAATTTTATATTATGTCACAGGGCCAAACCAAACTAAATTTCATTGTTTCATTAAAGTTCTCCCATGTTACTCCCATCTTCTCCTATGCATATATCTGCAAAGGTAAAGCCCAATGACAGCCTAAGCAGATGTATTAGTCTGCTGGAGCTTCCATAACAAATACCATAGACTGTGTGACTTAAAAAGCAAAACTAATTATCTCAGAGTTCTAGAGGCTTTCAGCAAGTTGGTGTCTTTTGAGATCTCCATCCTTGGCTTACAGATGGCTGTTTTCTGATAATGATCTCACATGTTCTCTGTGCACATGCTTTCCTGGTCGTCTGATGAGGACACCAGTCATGTTGAATTAGAGTCCCACTATCATGGCCTTATCTCCAAGTACAGTGACTTTGTCAGGTAACAAGGGTTGGGACTTCAAAAATATGAATTTTGAGAGACATAATTCAGTCTAGAACAGTAAGCATTTGTTCATGACAAAGAAAGCATTAAATTTTTTGAACATTTCATAATTTTTAACTGCAAAGTAATTTGGGGTCATATATTCATAATGTAAAATATAGAAGCACAGAATAAATTTAGTTGAAATTCCTTTTACTGTTTGTCCCTTTACCCCTCTCAATCAGGGCATTTTTGGTAGTAATAGTTTTGGTAGTTTGGTATGTTTCCTTAGAGAACTTTTGTAGAAATATTCACACAGTATGTAATATGTTGTATATCTATGCCATTATGTCATACGTAATATAAATTAATTTGGTTCTTCTCTTTTAGGTTAATAAAATTATACTAAATAAATAGATGTGCTTTTCTCACTTGCTTTTTTTCATAATAACCTATTCATTTTAGTACATATATATATATATATAAACATTAAGTACACATATTTATTATAGTTTTTATGTATTTATACTATATCCCATATTGGGATATTCTACTTCACCATTTCCTTATTGATAAATATTTGGATTTTTTCATATTTTCAATATTTTAAACAACAACACAGTATATATCTTTACATTCACGCAGGAAAACTGTTTTTGAAGTACATTTAGTTTTGAAAGACCCTGACAAATTACCATTCATTTTTTCCAGTTCCAGCAATGATATAAGAAGATGTTTTCTCCCACTCAGCCCAGGAATATGTGTGATGGAGCAGTTCAAATTCTTTTAATCTACTGTTTTATTTTGGAACATTTAAAAACATTTTTTGACTGTGTTTCTCTTTTCATGAGTTGTCAATTTATTTGTTTTTCTTTTTGTGTTGTCATCCTTTTCTTTCAAAAGTGAAGCTCTTTATAGTCTGATAGAATACTTTAAAAAGACACAGTTGCAATTATTTTCTCCTACACTTCTTTGTATTTTAATTGTGTGTGGAGGTGTTTACCTTTGTGACCTGTAGGTATTATATTTTTTAAAGAAGTTCTGTCTATCCCAATATTCTAAATTAGCATCTGTATTTTATTCTAGTTTTTTTAAGCAGAAAAGTGAGGTATTCAGGGAACACTTTAGTTTAAATTTTATCTCTGCCATTTTGTAGCTGTGTGATATTGGGATGAGCACTGAATCTGTTCATATTATTAATAATGTCATAATATCTTGATTTAACCCTTATTTCAATAATAATATTTTCATGACTCATTTATTTACTGTTTTATAAAGATACTTAGTTTTTTTAATTAATTGTAACAAGATGTTGTGAAACATTTTAAGTGTGGCGAAAAATATAATAGAAAAGATAAAATGCAAATTTGGGTAATTAATGTCAATTTTACCAAATCTTAATTCATGTTTTCTCATACCTGAACAAATTACAGACACAGTTGAAACTTTCTGTGTATCCCACTCAGAGCCTAATGCCTTGTCTCCTCACTACCACTCCCTGGAGTGGTGTGCATTATTCCCAGGCAATTTTAAATATTTTGAATAAACACACACATTTAGGGAAATATGGTGATGTTGAGTCTTTTCATACAGGTACTACTATATTATGTAGCTATTTGATAGTTTGCTTTTCTTTGAGATTCATTTATGTTGATACAAGTAACTGGTTTGTTTTTATATCTACTAGTCTTTCAGTGTTAATGCCACAATTTATAAATGCAGATCTTCCTCTACTTATGAGGGGTTACTTCTAAAGAAACCCATCATAAGATGCAAATATAGTAACTTGAAAACCCTGGCAACGCAGTACAGTCGAGCCTTGAGAACACTGGGGGGTTATGGGCACCAAAATAGAAAACCCCATAAACCTTATAGTCGACCTCCATGTCCATAGTTCCTTTTCTGGGGATTCAACCAATCAATGCAAATCTGTGAACACACAACCATCCTCATGCAAAGTGAATCCATTCAGTTCAACCCCACATTGTTTAAGGGTCAACTTTACGCAGTAGAGAATTGGTTGTTCACCCTTGTCTTGTGTTGGAGTGGCTGACTGGGAGCTGGGCAACTGCTGTTGTCCAAGATGATAGAAGAGCACATAACGCATTCTCCTAACTCAGGGAAAGATCAAAATTCAAAGTATGTGTATCACTTCAGTACTATCATCAAATGGAAAAAACTGTGTGTTGAATAATTGTGTCGGGTAACTTCTGTACATCACAGTTTCTTTATTCTTCTATTGATGGATGTTTAAGCTTTTAAATTTAATTTCCTTTAATTTACCTTTATTTTCTAAATTTTGCTCTTTGGACAACTCTGTAACGTCTTTTTGAGATCATATGTTAGTTTTTTTAAGGTAAATATCTAGACACAGAATTGCTGGGTCTTAGGATACACACACCTGCAACTTAAATTGTTATTAGTAGATATTAAGTGGAAATGGGCCAGACTGCTCTCCAGAGTGGTGGGACCAAGTCCACTTAAATCATGAGTGTTTGGACCTTGCATTTTCTATAACCTGATTAACAGATACTTTCTGAGTTTCTTTTTATAGGTTTAAAGTTTCAGTTTCCATATTTTAGTCTTTAATACCCACACGAATGATTTTATATTTGTAAGAAGTGTGATAAGGAATCTTATTCCCATGTGGCCCAGCTCTATTCCCATAAGGTCTCAGCACCATTTTTTGAGATAGTCCATTTCAACTTCACCTCTTGTTACACTGTAGTTATTCCCTGCATTTCTCCAAAGGCATCACTCTTCATGTTCCCCTGCTGTAGCATGCACTCTCTGAATTATTCACACATATTTTCCTGTTTGAGCAATCAAGCCCACCTAATTTTGTTCTCCAAATTTTCTTGATCCTTTATTCTTCTATACAAATTTTGGGATCTATTTGACTCACATTTTTGGCCAGTGTTGTTGGGGTCAGTTGAAATATAGAACATTTACTTTAAGAAAAAAATACTTCAGTGATCTTTTTTTCTTTATTTCTCCCCATTCTCCAACTCTTTCTCTCCCCCACTTCCTTCCTGCCGTCCTTTCCTCCATTTCATCTTTCTCTTTCTCTCTCCCTCTCCCTTTCTTGCTCTTTTTCTTTCCTGTGTGTCTGCACAGAATTAGAGTTGATAGATACTGGAATTCATAGCTCAGTACTCCATGTCTCATCTCTTAACTCTTTTCTCATACTTTTGATCATTTAGATTTTAATTCTTTAGTATTTGCATGGCATTCTGGGGCAATAACAAGGATTGATTTTTTTAAAGCTACATTTCATTTTTCATTCATTCTACTTATTGATTATTTTTGTAATTGATTTCTCTTAGAGACCTCATTCTTAATGGATGAGTTATTCTTTTGGATTTTCCAGAAGTTGTACTTATTTTCAAATGCTCCTTGGTTACTCGGGGCATTAGTTCTTTTGTTTATAGATTTTATTAGCTCTCTCATGTTGGTGAATATTTATTTTCTATTATATCTGCAGTTGATATTTTAGATTGTTGTTGGCAGTAGGAAAATACTTTAGAGTTCAAATGAAAGTTTATGTTGTTATGGCATTTAAATACAAATTCAGATGATAAATGGCCTCACTCCTTGTGTACATGTGTGTGCGTATGTGTGAATACCACAAAATAAAAAGTTTGGCTTTCTTTTAGGAGATGTTTACTATGATCTCCTAGGGGCAAGGACTTTCTGCCCCTGATGACTACACTAGGTCTTTTGGAGCACTGTCCTGCTTTCTCCCCTGAGGTACCCTAATTTTTAAAGGTCTTGACTTGTGAAGGCCGTCGCTGAAGTTGTAAGCAGGGGAATGGCATCCAACAAGGAGACTTATATTTCACTGTTCTAAGCCCCATTACCTTTGAACTTAATTTTACTTAATGATTCAGCTCTCTTGCATTTTTTCATCAGTTCATTCTCATCAGAAATGCCTGCCTATGCTGGTATGTTGATGACACATTTCCCGACTTGACAGGATTGCTGAGGATTTACTTTTATGTCATTTCAAAGTGATCTTTTGAAGGGAAAAAGATAAAGTCAGACGTCTTGAACTAGAAGTGTTGAGTCAACAACTTAGAACTGAGTGAGACATCCTTTTCATTGTGTTTTGTGCTGTGATTAGAAGAAGCAAATGAGTTCTATGCACGGAAACACCATTTCATATATTCAACTGTATTTTCCATAGGACTTAGGACAAAAAGTATTTTTACTGCTGAATGATTAAAATCACTTTTACTCAAGATCAGCCCTATTCCTCTGGAGTCTATGTGAAGTTTGCAAACATGTCTTTGCATTCTTTTGATATATGTAATATATATAGTGCTATTTTCATCTCAGATTTTTCAGCTACTTTCTTATTATACTTGAAATACAACTGAGCATGGTTTTAATTTTAATGCAAAATCGTTAATTTAGCTTAATTAAATGCAATATTTTTGCTCTCTCACTAATTTCTGATGCCGAGGTGTTAGACCAATTGTTATGGATTGAATATTTGCTTACCACCCAAATCCATACAGTCATGTCCCCAATATGGTGATATAAGAAGGTAGGGTCTTTGGGAGGAGCTAGGTTTAGATAAGGTCTGCGTGCAGAGATTCCATAATTGGGATAACTGTCTTTATAAGACGAGGAAGAGGCATCAGATCTTCCTTCCTCCACCAGGTGAGGATACAGCAAGAAGACAATTGCAAAAAAGCCAAGAGAAAGGTCTGAGAATGAAACTAACCTTGTCACACCTTGATCTTATACTTCCCACCTTCCACAACTGTGAGGAATAAATTGCCATCCAATCTATGGTATTTTGTTATGGCCTGAAGCTGATGAAGACACCATTACATGCTGCGACTCCTGGGAAAGGATGTATATGGAGGCATCTCAAATACAAATCTTCAAATGGAGACCTGGGGATGACTAGTTCCATTAAGTCAATTCTCTCTTCTATTTCATTTAAAGTTTTAAACTCCTTTAGGAAAACATACAACCTCTATTCTAGAATTTCATACGTCTATTGTATGTAGACTTGTGATTACGTCAATGATATTTATATTTTTTTCCTTAATACACTAAGTAGAATATTTCTGAGAAATAATACTCATTCAATAATCTTTCAATGAATGAAACTTTTTTAAAAAACATATTTCCCTCTTACAACATAAATAGCTGAGGCAGTGGTGAGGGTTTTTAAAGATCATTTTGAATCCAAACGAATTTAAACAGATCTAATAGCTTACATAAAAAGGATCTCTATTATTGACAACTACAGGTCCTGCTTCTGAGCTAGTAGTTAGCCAGTTAACTTGACCTAATCACATTATTCAATTGTGTATTCAAAATAAAGATCTGCCTCAGAGAATGTTTTAATATATCTTTTTTAGAACTCAATATGTACAGTGAGCTTTGAGAAAATATGTAAGTCATTTCATTACATTTTGAATAAAAATAACAACAAGCAATTAAAGTTTATGGTTGTGAGGGATGCAGAACTGAGGGAGTCTCCCTTATTATATTTTCTTCCTAAGTATAAATCATTATAATTGCCTTTGAAATAAACACAAATATGAGTCAGCAGTCTTATCAGTTACCGTTTCAACAGCGAAGATTTACTGTGTGACCCTGTGAGAATCATAAGTAGCTAAGGAACTCACTTAGGAAATGACGACAACAGAATAACCTTTTGTGTCCCAGTGACATGGGCCTTCCTGTGGTTATTAGAAATCTGTGTAGTGACTGCTGCAGGCAAGCCCTGCTGTTGGATAATGAGAACACTCCGCCGATGTTCAGCATTGTTTCTCTGTGATAAATCATTTTGACTGAATTACTAAGGCTAATTTTATTTGAAATGTAGTAATCAGATAATGGGTGATGTGGCTTAGCTGATGTGGGTAGGAGTGACATCACAATTGTGTCATGGTGATTGTTAAAAACAGTATTCAGGGGGTGTCTCTATTATGGAAATGATTCTCTGTTGATGGCGTTTAAAAAATCAGAATCAGAAAATAGCCAGGGGGCTTTTGTTTGAATTGAAAAGGTCTTAAGGATAGGATTCTTAAATTAAAACTTTTGATAAGTGTAAACTTTTTCACATTTAGTTTCTATAACCCTTCTTTGTCTGTCAAGTATTTCTCTCTCCCCATAAATGAGACACTGTGCACATTTGTGTATCATACAATTATTTATATGTTCAATTTCCAGCATACAGTGGTGAAAAGATTTGAGTCCCTTCCCAATTAAATAAAAACTGAAACACATAGAAAAAACCAAGCAATGATTTGTGTTTAAAGCCAATTCTAAAGGTCAAATCTTTCCAGTAACATTATACCTAGTTCTGTAATTTTCTTTCCAGACATCAATGTGTGGTTATACAAGTAGCATTTCATCTGAGTGATAAAATGTGCATATAGACTATTTTGCATCTTACATCTGCTATATAATGCACTATTTTTTCCATTTAAAGATAATTAAGACATTCATCATGTTTACTCTGTTATTCTGGTTTCTGTTAGATGAAATTTCATCATTTCCCAGAACATCTTGATTTTGTATTTTGTTAAGTGCAGGCTTACTTTCAGGATCCTCCAGATGTGCTATCTTATGATTGGTGAATTAAAATTTCTTTCCACCCTTTACTGAGACTTTATCATTTTGGTGAGCCATCGAAATTGGTAAGTCAATAAACCAATCTCCCTCCTCTCCAAGCAAAGAAGACTTACTGGGCTGTACAGTAGATGTGCAGACACAGAGTCTTCTCTCAGCCCTACTTAATACTCGCTAAGTCCTATTTGTAAGTCATTAAACTACAATGAGGCTTCATTTATTAAATGGATTGCTTCTTGACCTCAATGCTTCCTCTTTAAAATAAACCTGAAGTACTTCGTGCTTTGTAAGTATCTTATAACATGTTTGGCAATAAAACTGCCTAGTGCAAAAGAAAGCAATTAGATTGTTTCACTAGAGGCAAATAATCAAATTTTCATAAGTGTAGGAGTAGAAAACTACTAAAATACATTACTGACTAGTACTAAATTTTAACAGATTGAAAACAATATAATAAAACTTTTAAAAAAACACTCTGGATTCCATTTATTCTTTTTAAATAAAATATCCCAAGTATACTTAGAGATTTTATATATCCATTTTCACAGAAACATAAATTGTAAGAAAGGAAGGGATTTCTGAAACTATTTAATCCAAATACAGTTTCCATCTCAGTCTCATTGGATTTTGAATCTTTTGACATTACTTTGACAAAATTATATAACCTTAACTGAAATACCCCTAATGACATGAAGACTTCAATTAACTATATTTAGTTGCTTGAAAACTCTTTCAAAGTCTGCTTTCTTATAAATTCTACTCACTGATACTTGTTTTGCCCAGAAACAAAAGCCCAAACAAAACAACACCAAAGAACCATGTTGGGCCTCCCTGGTGGCGCAGCAGTTAAGTGCTACTCTGTGGAGCTGTCAGCAGCGGTGACTTGAGTTTGAAGCCTGGCTGGGGAGATTCCCACATGGCACGGCAGACCTCTCCTGCCTCGCCCACTGCTCCCCTCAGCAGTGTATTTCCGTCAATCTGTCTGTTCTGCTCCCCACTCTGTCTCTGGTGAACCCTCTTACTGCCCCAAGTCTCTGGCCCGTACCCCAGCTTGTATGCATAAATAAATAAATCTTTAAAGAAAAAAAGAACTATGTTTCTTGCATTAATAGTATTCATGTAGTTGAAGGTAATTATCGTTGTTCCAAATGTCTTACTTTCAAGAATTTCCTTTTCCTTATGGCACTCCATGGGACTATTCTGTTTTCTCTTAGCTTTTACTGTTGGCCATGTTCTCCTTTGTAGATTACCTTCTGAAAATCTGGTTTACACCCTCCATGCTCCTTCTACTGTGAACTGATGGGACTCCATCTGCCAAGACAGGAGACAGAAGTACTGCCCTTTCTTGGATCTCTCACATCCAAGAGAATGGATGTCTTCATTCATTCAAGAAGTAGTTTTTGAGCATAAACCGATTTTCACACATTTTCCTATGCGGTAGATGTCCATAATGGTCAAAAGAGTTGATATTTGTTCTTATAGAATTTACAGTCTAGGAAAAGAGAGAAAAATTTACTATTTGAGACTTAGTAAAAAATCAGGTGATCAAAAAGATAGCAATGTGGTAAAGGGAGAGATGTAAATTGGACTAGGCAATCCATAAAGTCCTCTTGGGGGAGGTGAGAAGTAGCAAGCCATTAACCATCTATGTAAAGCTGCCCCCTTTTGCTTGCTAGCTCAGAGGATCTTGTGCCATGTGAGGTCTGCCTATACCACCTGAGCTCCAGTTGGCTTTGAAACCAGAAGCAAAGAGGCTTCTTACACTCTGTTTGTTGCTTAAGGCTGCCCTAACAAGTTCCCACAAACCTCGAGGGCTTGAGACAACAGACTTGTGTTGTCTCACTATTTTGGAAGCTAGAGGCCAAAATCAAGGTGTCAGCAGCATTATATTCTCTCTGAGTGCTGGGGGGATAATTTCATTTTGACACATAGCTACTGGTGTCCCAGGCAATGCTTGACCTTTCTTACTTATAGATGCATCACCCCTACTGTCACCTTGTAGTCACGTGGCAGTCTCCCCATGTCTTTGTCCAAATTTTCCTCTTAGATTCTTGTCATTATATTAGGATTCGTCCTAATCCCATTTTATCTCAACTTGGTTACATCTATATACTACCTAATAAGGTCACAATCATAGGTATGGAGGATTTGGACTTAACTTATCCTTTGGGGGAGGTGATAACAAAATTCAACTCATAAAATAAACCAATGTTCCAGATATGCTGAGTCTGATCTTGTAAAATATCTTACTATCTGCCTATGGGTATCCTTTGTTCCACTAATCGATCTTCATAAGCAAGACCAACTTTCTCCTCATTATGTTTAGCTCTTTTAGAGAAAACCACATCACAAAAAAAACACAAATAAATAACAAACAAACAAGCCACTAGTGAGTGGGAGAATAATTTTTTTGTTGTTGTTGTCTTAGAATATTTTTTACTGAAATACCATTACATTATCACATTATATAAGGTATGCATATAAGTATGCTCTACTGAAACTCAACATATTACATACCTCATTAGGTTTACAACTAAAAGTCCAGTTCTTTCCTTCACCACACAATTGGCTCCTTTTACTCAACTTTCCTATCTCTTTTCCCCTCCCTTTTAGTGACTACTAATTTGGGCTTATCTTCTAAAAGTTTATTTTTATCTTATTTGGTTCACTCATTTGTTTGGTTTCTTTATATACTATATGAGTGAAACCATAAGGTTTTTTTTTAACTGTAATTCTTTCCTTTTCAGAGGGCAAACTAAAGCCACAGGTAGGGCAAGAAGGTAAGCCTTCTGAGCATTCCAAATAGTGTTTTTCCTCTAGATTTCCATGCTACGATTTTTTTTTACATTTTCTTTATTGATTAAACTTTTTTTATTTTCTTACATTGTTGTTCATTTTTATACAGTATTTGATTTCTCCCATCAGGTCTAGTCTCCATAAATCTCCCACCACCAAAGCACCCATGAACTGTCACCATAGTCCCTGTGCTCTTCCCTTCCCTGCTTTTACTCTCTCCCTCCCCTCCTCTGCTATATGCCTCAGATCTATAGTTTGCCTACAAGTTTTGTCTTTTTTTTTGACACTTTGCTTGGTGTCCAGGCATTCTTCTGTAAGTGAAACCATCTGATATTTGTCTTTTTCCTCCTGACTTATTTCACTGGCGTATGCTCAGTGTATCCCTTCCGGCTCCATACTTGTTGCTGCGAATGGCATGAGTTTATCTTTTATAATTGCTGAGTAGTATTCCATTGTGTATACATTCATTCATTTTGGGACATTTAGGTTTCCATATCCATACTACAATGTTAAAATTTTATTGTGACTTTATTGTGGGTGATTTCCCATTTGGTTGTTTTAGTGTTTCTGCTG
Source organism: Scalopus aquaticus (assembly GCA_004024925.1). NCBI lineage: Eukaryota > Metazoa > Chordata > Mammalia > Eulipotyphla > Talpidae > Scalopus > Scalopus aquaticus. Next base: position 12,185 of record PVIJ01010235.1, on the reverse strand, counting down.
CACTATTCTCATCTAACTGAATTCGTGGACTAGACACTTTTTTCTATGTCTGTGCTACAATAAATGGAGATAGTTGCATTTTTGTTGCACAAGGCTCTTGAACTCCCTGCAAATGTACAGTTCTTTAACAATTATGAAGTCTCATTTTCCAAGAGATGTAGGTGGAGATCAGGAGGGAGTGGAGTTCATTCCTGGCTAGTTAAAATTCTTTGTTATGTGTTTAACAAAGGAATCTTTTGAGGGTGACCTGAAAGATGGGAACCATAAAGACAGTGCACTGGGGTTATCTTCCCAGCTGAAGCTGGTATGTGAGTGGGAGAACATAGTTGAGGACCCTGCACACCTTTAACAAAGACATATGGAAAGAGTAATGATACAGTGAAATTGAATTCAGGACTCAAATTCTATTGAACTAAGTGATAAGGAAAATTGTTTTTTCAATTTAGCTTCACATTTCTAAGACTCTAAATTATGATATGAATATATGTATACATGGACATTCTCATAAGTCTGTGTATTTGTGTTTGTGTGTGTTGTTGAAATTTGTGGTAGATGCGAGGTTTTTGAATATTTGGAAAGATAAATTGTGGAGTGGAACAACAATAAATCAAGAGGCTCGACTCTAGTCCTATTTATATTTTGGCTTACTAAGAAATTGTTCTATTATTACTTTATATCCTCAACTTTAAGAAGCACATTTTGGTTCTATTTACCATCTTTAAAATAAAAGTTTGTCTTACAAATGAAAATGTCTTTCAACAGTTGTTGTCTATGGGGCAATTGGGATGGAGTTGCCTTTTTTTTAAATTCTGATAACATTCGTTTATAACACTTATAAGCTTACACTTTTACAACTGTATATAACGTGCCATACCTGCCACCAAGGGTCTAGCCATTGTCTTTAATGCAGGAATGTAGAAATAGCTTTATACTTTTTGCATTATCATGGTCACTTAATTTGTGTTATATGCATTATTGGTATCATGTATGCTAATTTTAATTGCCCTTTAAAATCTCTTCAGAGTGAATACAATGTGCTTTAGCTTTGTAATGAAAGTGTTATATTAGGGAAAGTAAAATCAGAATACTGAAAAATATTCATGTCTATTGTTGAAAAGACTCTTTGAAAAAGTCTGAAACAAGGTTTTACATAAGAATGCTTTGTATCACAGTTTAATTTGGAACATTTATTTCTTAGTTGTACATAATATAATGGTACATCTTCAAAAATGATATGTTAGACTCAGGAAATGCAGTAATTGATTCCCTCAAGTACACTGAAACATGGGCTCTTCAAAACTCAGTCTTCCATAACTTCCTGACTTCCACACTAATTATACACTGATGTCTTCATAATGAGGAAAAAAAAAAATCTGGGAGCAAATACAAAGCATCAGAGGACCTGCAGGAAAATGACTACTGTTGAGGAAAATCTAAAGACAACTTTATGTATCCCATTATTGCCATCCTGATTCAAACCACCATCATCTCCCACTAGATCTATCGCCACAGCATCCTAAATGGACTCCTAAATGAACTTCCTGCAAACTCTCCAACAGGTTGTCATTGCATTTAGAAAAAAATCTAAGTTCTTTAAGTAGTGCCTGCAGGGCTCCACCTTCTAGAACTGGACTGACCTTGGCCAACTTGCTTTCTGCTCCCCTGCCTTGCCAGGTGTCTGCCTTCCCACTTGATTATGTGCTATGGCTCTTACTCCACCCTGCAGCACCCTCCCATTCAGTTCTGACTTACTGTTTCTTGTCTTTTGGCTCAAGCGTCTGTCACTCAAAGAGACCTACCTTTTTATCCAGTTAATATAAAATAATCCTTTAGCTGCATCATCATTTATTCTTTTGTCCACCTTTACCATTTTGTTTTCTAATTATCACCCATTGCTGATTTTAAATTTTCTGTTTTATTTGGGATATTTAAGTTTTTTTTTTAAATTTCAATCAGTTACTTTTGCCCATTGTCTTCATTTTAAGCCTTTCTCTCCCTTAGAAATCCATCTTATTTCCCTACAAGGCCCTGTATTCTCATATCCTTCCGAATGCATCAAATATATGTTTCTAAAATCTGTTTTGTTTCATAGTGACTTTGTTTTGTTGCTTCTGTCTTATTATAATAGTTTGGGAAATTGTGTCTAAAAGAACAAATCCTGGTGCTAAAGACAGGGCAGGTGGACCCTTCACCTGTTAAAGCAAGGTGATATGATCTCCAGGTCATAACTGTAAGTGCCTCTGCACCCATTCAAGGGTATCTACAGAATGGAAAAACTTCAAGTCATTTCCAGTGTATATTCCCAGTTGTAGTTGAATAAGGCAATGTTCTTGTTTCTGTTCTCCTACTAGAAATCTTTTTTTCATGATCTATTTAGCTTCACAATTTTCACATATTTTTAGGGGGTGATTTTGCTGTTTCTAATAGTCACCAGCATAGTGCTGAGGTGCTGTGTAGTGGTCCTATGCTCAAGAAAGCTGTGAGATGACTTAGAGAGAAAATATGCCCAATTCAGGTGTGAGTTATAGTGCTGCTGGTTGTGAGCTCGATGTTCATTAATCTCATTAATCAACAACATACATTAAATAAGGTTTTTTAGACAGAAACACACCTAAAAGAAGGTTTATAAAGAGCAGATGGCAAAAAATGTGTGCAGAGGCTCATGGGAGCTTAAGTCTGCCTTCCCCTGAGAGGCAATGGTTCAGTGTTCACTACTTCAGCGTTCAGGGCAACCCTACAAAATGTAATTACCACAAATAACAAGAATTGTCTATATAATACAACATCAGATATGTGATAAATTAGAATATGAGGATGAAGAGTGACAGATGTGATGAAGGTGGGAGAACTGCTAATTTGGAAAGGACAGTGTGGAAAAGTCTCTTCAAGTTTGGCACCTTGAAAATATACTTGTAGGCATCTGACAGATCACACATGCCAGGTGGCCACGGTGAAGACTTGGGATTTTATTCCAGATGCAATTAAAAGGCTTTGGGGGGTTTTGAGGGCATAAGTTCATATTATATATATATATATTTTTTTTTAAGTTTTATTTATTTATGCATACAAGCTAGAGTATAGGCCAGAGGCGTGGGGCGGTGAGAGGGTTCACCAGAGAGAGTGGGGAGCAGAACAGGCAGATTGACGGAAATACTGAGGGGAGCAGCGGGGGAGGCAAGAGAGGTCTACCGTGCTATGTGGGAATCTCCCCAGAGGGGTGCCCAACTCTGGTAGGGCTGCCGACATCCCCACAGCGCAGCGCTTAACCACTGCGCCACCAGGGAGGCCCTCAAATTTTTAAAAAGACCCTCAGTCTTCTTTGAGTAGACTAAGTTCTCAGGGGGGGGAAAAAAAACATGAAGAAACAGTGAGGGGGGGTGGTGGCTCAGAACCAAACTGTTGCTCTTACAACGCTGTAGCATTTACCCCCTGCCCTACTGATATGCCCGAGCTCAAGTCCGATTTTCTCTCTTGATCTTCTTTCTTGACATCTTGATTTTCTACTTAGCTTTGTGTTTTGGTTCCGCGCCACCCCCACCCCCACCCCCAATGCCAGTTAACCCTCTGTCAAGTATATGTGTGCTGTTATTTTACAAAATGTGGTCCCAAAATGTAGGCATGAGGGACAAAGGTAGTGGAACAAGACAGAAAGAGCAGTCACCAAGGAAAGCGTCTTTGAGTTGGTTACTTCCTAGCGTAACTGCAGCTCAAGCTCCTGTGGATTCTCTGGGGAAGCTTGAGAGTTAGAATCAGAATTACAGCTCCTTTTCGTAGGACGCTAGGGAAGTTCCATCCAACTGAATGAGAACTGTCTCTGACCTAAGGACATTACTTGCATTGTGGGCTTCCCTGACGTGGCTGCCTGAGTTTCTGTGGCTTCAGGAAAATGCCCAAGATAGCAAAGTGGAGAGACTTAGTGGTATAAGGGGTGGACTGCTGGCAGTAGGCAAGGAACTGGTCACTTTACCTACAGCTAAAATTGTGCAAGCGTTGAGGTGTGAGCAAAAACCTGTGTTCCACCCTCCCATTCCTTCCTGGAGATTAAACATACCTAGGTGTTTCATGCTACATAACTTGCTACTTGAAAACCCACTTACCACTCAAGAAATAGGGTTCTATGCTAGACAGACTCTGTGAGACCCTGAATACTATCCTTACACTGTGGCAGGGTAAGTACTGCTCCTACTAAGAAACCCGCTTGGGTAGTTGCCATCATAATGGGTCCTGAGTGATATGAGAATTTCAATGGCAGGCTACCTTTCTTATGTACTGGACCAATTGGTGGGTTAGATGTATAGATGCTGACCATGCGAGAGCTACATTAATCCTCTAAACCTCATTCAACTTAGTTGAAAAAAAAGGAATAAAAATAAGATCTGCCTTGTGAAATTGCATGGGAATTAAATGATATGAAATAATTAAAGCCCCGAACCAGCACCTGGTATGGAGTAAGCACCAGGAACAATGCATGATTGTGGCTCCTGCCTCTGCTTCCTCCCACCAGTTCTCTACTTAGTTTTCTTCTCCCTTGTCATGCCTTAAAGACCTGGGGAACTTGCTAATTCTGGGAATGTCATTCCCATTGGATTTGTAAATCTCTGGGATCAGGACTCTGCTTCTAGTTTCTTTCTGACCGAGGACATACACCTTCATGGATCTTCACAAACAGCTGTTTCTCATGAATAAATCCACAATTTAATCACATCTGTCTCTCAGGCTGTGGTCTATTTTATTTAATGGGTTCTAATTCACATAAAGTGTTTTGCCAGACTTTAGTGGTGATTTCCTTTATCAAGTTGGAGCGGTTGTTGCTCTAACCGTTATTTTTACTGTTTTACGTATGTACTTTCATGAGTGATCTGTCACTTTATTTTGCCTTATTTCTATTTATTTAAAAGAGAATGGGGGTTGCAGGGAAAGGGGGATGGTTCTGAGGACAAAAACGTTGGAAACTGGCTGCCTTTTATTTTCTGGTTATCTCTGTGTAAATCTTTCTATGAACCTAAAGAAGTTTCTGTGAATCCTCCATGGAAATGTGTTCTAAAATTGCCTTATCTATGAAAGACTACTAAATCTAGTTAAATTTATGTCAGCATAATTTAGGAGACTTGGGCTATTTCATTTCTGCAGGAGAGCAAGAACACTAGTTATAAAGAGAATCTGAGCGTATTCCTGGAAAAATCCTCTGCCTACTCTAGTTATGAGAATGTTTCAAACTCTGGTAAGAAGATTTCAAATGCTCTTTGTATTGCCTCTCTGGTGAGACATGCCTTGATGTGGGGTAAAGGGAGAGACAAAAAGATGCATAAAATACAGATTTTGTTCTCAAGAGAGTTTCCAATCAGAGGCTATGGTCAAGATGAATATAATAAGAGATGTTATGGGCGGCAGAAAAGATAGTGGAAATGGTCTTTTACGTCTGCTACTAATAGAAGTGTTCATGGAGAAGTTGCCTTTGAGAGCCATCGTGGGTGGTGGGGTTGGGGCATGGGCACTTATAAAGTAAAAGGACACTCTAGGGAGAAGACAGAGTTGGGGAAAAATATGTACTGGGTATCAGAGTATATTGTGAGTTCAGAAGATAATGACTAGAGCATTTGAACTGAAATATAAACTGTTTGAGGTTATCATGACATTCCCTTACTTCTATCTTCATGAAATCTTTATTTGTTGAAAAAGAAGTGTTAAATTTCTTATAGTTTACACTATAATATACACAAAACACAATATACATACATTTTATCTTTTTAAATGTGGAGAGCAAGGATTCAAATTACATTTCTAATATATCTCCTTCACTGATATATTTTGCATGTGGGACAGAATTTCTTTTATGAGTTAGTATTTATAATGTCTTTAATAATATTTGTGGTATATTTTTAGTGAGTCTAAGAAGTTATTACTATTAAAACAAAGTTGTGTAACTGGCTACTAAAATAAGCAACAACAGGAAATTCTTTATTAATGATTTATTTACTCTTCAAATTTTATGCAGTTCTCATCAGTGACATTGTGGTATGAAGATCATATCAAATCAACCTGGATTAAATTATACTTTTGTTATTTACTAGGTGTCTAAATTTGGACACATTTGTCAACCTCTCTAAGGCTTGATATAATTATGTATAAAATGGGGGTGGCAAAAGAAAGTAGAACACATTGGATTTTTCTACTCAATTAGCAGTCAGATGCATGCTTGAAACCACCAGGCAGTCTCCTTTTGGATCAGCTGTCCAAATGATTTATTGTTCCGCTGAAAAATGTATGTTTTGTTCTATGGGGGAGATCAGTACAGATGTTCCTAGATTTTAACTTAAGGCTGGGAGTTCTGGCTTCCTGGGAAATTCCGGAGTTCACCAGGTGCCTCAGTTGGTAATTGTTTTGCTTTCTTGTTAATCACACAGTTTTTGTCTTCTCCTTCCTCTTGAGGTAACATTAGTTTACAAGCCTGGATAGGTTTCCCTTGCACTCTTTTAATGCACTCCAAATGTGGAGGTGCATCCTTACCTTACATCTTTTTTTAATATAATTTTCCCATCTTAGAGTTCTTCTCACTATTAGAGTAACCTATACCAGCTGCTTCCCATTCTTGATATTGTCCATTGTTTTACCTTGCAGTAACTTCTCTGCTTACAACAAATCAGGAAGCAGATATGGTAGCAGTAGATACAGCTCATTATCTGGATAAAAATTTGACTTGGCAGCTGTTCACCTTGGAGTTGCCAAGTCAAATGCAATAAAGTGTATATGATTTGATTAAATGAAATATTGAGTTTCCTTTTGCTGCTCACATCTCCCTATTTGGGGGAAGCGTTGGGTTCCAGGCAACTATGTGGGGAAGCAGAGATTGCAGTATGATCATTGCTATGTTTTCCAGAATTTCTTCCCCTGTTCTCTGAATGACCACTTTTCACATTTGCTTGAAGTTACTAAGCATTTCAAGTTAACCTGTCCCAAACCAAACTTGAAACACCTGTAACCATCCACTAACATATTTAAATTAGAATCTTTGCAGTCATTCTTGATCTTTCCACCTTCCTTTTTTAAAAGATTTATTTTAAAATTTTTATGTGTACAAGAACTGGGGTGTAGGCCAGAGCTGCGGGGGATGAGATGATTCACCAGAGTGTGGAGCAGAACAGATGGATATACTGAAATACACTGCTGAAGGGAGCAGCAGGCACGACAGGAGAAGTCTACTGTGCTGTGTGGATTAACTCCCTGGCCAGAGAGTGTTCTCATGCCACAGTAGCTGGTGATAGCTTGATAGCGCCAAGACTTTAACCCCTGTGCCACCAAGGAGGCCCTCCATCTTCTTCTTTTTCTGATTATAATCCCCAACAAAGTCAAGTAGTCAAGTTAGTCTAGTTGATGACATTTATAGTCATCTGCCCATATCCTCAACCATAACCCTAAGCCCAGCTATCATTATCTCTCATCTGGAGCTAAAATCACCCCCTGTTGGTCTCCCTGTGGTCCTTCTTTGTTCCTATCTATAGCCATCTGCTATATCCATTGAGAGTGGTCTTTTAAAATTTCAATCACATTGGGATTTTCTGTTAAAAACCCTTATGGAGCTTCCCACTAAATTTAGAATAAAATCCAAATATTTTACCAACACCTGTTAAGGCCCTGTATTGTCATTGCTACCTATTCCTTCTTTTTTCTCACCTCCCAGCACACAGAGAACCTGCTCCTTGCCTTCCTGCCCCTCCGCTGTCCTAAGGCACTGGAATAGGTCTGGTCAACTGGAGGATGAGAGGCCCATGGAGTAAAAAAATGCAGATACCTTAATCAATCTGAGTACCACCTGCCACACAAGTAGGTGAAGGCATCTTTGATGCTTTTACCCAGTTGATACTCAAGTTGATATGCCGCATGAGTGAGCCCAGGTGAGACAAGTTGAGGAATTGCCCAATCAGCCTCCAGAAACATGACAAATAGCATCTGCCATTGTAAATCATTGAGTTTGGTTGTAGTTTATTACATATCAATAAGTGACTAGAGCTCCTAGTGATGCAAAGCAAAGTGCAATTTGCTTTTTAGAGGTTTAGAGCAAGGAAGTAGGAGAATGGGGTAGTCAGGAAAGGATTCTTTCTTTTTTAAAGATTTATTTATTTATGCATACAAGAACTGGGGTGTAGGCCAGAGGTGTTGGGTGGTGAGAGGAGTCACCAGAGACAGAATGGGGAGCAGAACAGTCAGATCAACTGAAGTACACTGCTGAGGGGAGCAGCCAGAGAGGTAGGAGAGGTCTGCTGCGCCATGTGGGAATCTTCCTGGCCGGGGATCAAACTTGTGCTGCAGTGGCTGCGGACAGCTTCATAGGCTGAGACTTAACCCACTGTGCCACCAGGGAGGCCCAGAAAAGGATTCTTGAAAGGTGTGATATTTAACAGGCCTAGGAAGGCATATTCCATTCTGTTTGGCTGCTATACCAAAAGGTCATGGATTTGGTGGTGTAGCACCAGCAAGGCACAAAGCAGTTTCCCTATGGATCCAGGCAGATGGGTAAAGGAGGAGTCCTGGAGCTTCCAGTTACTTATTCAGGCTTTTAATGATCTTGCTACACCCTTTGTTGTGAGGCAACCATGTGCAGGGCAGGCAGGGGTCCAGGGTTCCAGGAGGCTCAGAGGCCTCCTAGCCCCCGAGAGGTCTGTACAGTCTGGTGTTCTCTTGTGGTCTCTTTGCTGATCTCTACTGCACTCCACCACATGGCGCTCTGCCGCCTTGCATCATCTGCTGCTGTCCTTATATGCTCAGTCTCTTGGCTCAGGTGCACCCATTTACACACGCCCACCCCATATCCAGGTGTCCACCATCAGGCATGAGTATAAGACCACAGGTGCTATCAAAGATGCTGATGATGGGAGGGTGGAAAAACATAACTTCCATTTATCCTAGACATATAGAAACTTGATGTGAAGTTATGAGTGCAGGGGTTTGATTGTTGACAACATCAACTGAGAGGAGAGAGCAAATACAAAAGCAAATTTAAAGAAGAATATACAGAATTTAACTACTAGTTTGAGAAAGAAAAACATAGTAAAATAGGAATTTCTACCCGGTATCCTAGTCTGGGTAGTAGTCTGTGTAAGGCAAACAAAAATCAGGTTTTTCCTCCCTCCCACCAGTAATAGAACTCTGCAGGCCTACGCACATGCCTGATGGCGGGCACCTGAAGCAGGGTGTGGGCCTGCGTGAGTGGGCGCACCTGAGCCAGAGACTGGGCTTATGAGCAGCAGCAACAGAAGAAGCGACAGAAGTGGAAGGAGAAGCAGCAGCAGAGCATGGAGCAGACGACAACTGGGGTGCAGCAGAGAGACCAGGAGACGCTGCCAGAGAGCCTGAGAAAGTAAAGATTTGCTGGGGGCTGGGAGGCCTGTCAGCCTCCTGACTCCCAGGCCTCCCAACCTGTCCTGTACCTGGCTGCCTTACTGTAGGGTAATGAGAAAATTATCAGTTTTTTCCACCCTCCCCTCACTAGATCTCTGCAGACTTACATGCATGCCCAATGGCGGGCACCTGGAGTGAGGTGTGGGCTTTCATGAATAGACACACCTGAGCCAAACCTGCGGTATAAAGCAGCAGCAGCAGCAGAGAACCATGGTGTGGCATTGTAGGCGTGGAGATGTATGGAGGTGTGTTGTGGAGTATGGTAGATTTCGGCGGAGTACAGTGGCATACTTTGAACAACATCATGAAAATGACTAACAAAACAACTAGTCTGCTAGGACTGATGATGAACCTGCTTGAATTAGGATGGTTGCACAACACTTACTCAAAAGACCGTTAAAAGCCTCTAAAAGGCACCGAGGGCTCCAGAACTCCCTCCTTTTAGACCCGTCTGCACAGCTCCATAGAGAACCTGTGCTCCTGGTGTCTTCTTGTCCCTATACTCTGAGGTACTGATATTGTAAGTGAAACAGGGAAATGCAGAAATTTGGTTTTAAGACTGGCAGATAAGCTTGGTTTGGTTCAGACGAGTTATGATAGAAAGAAACATGATGAAGCATGGATCAACATGAAGCTGTAGTGGAGCAGAAAGTTAGAAATGCAAATATGACCATCAACAGAAGACAAGTAACAACAGAAACCATGAAAACAAATGATTTCACTGAAGGAGATAGTAAGGTGGAAAAAATCCTAAAAACGCGAGCAGTCAGAGCTCCTTCTTAAGGAGGAATGAGAATTATTAGCAATCGAATATAAGAAAATGTTGTAGATTTCCAGTTAAAATGAATCCTTATCTGTTATGATCAATCAAAGGTCTCACTTGAAAGCAAAATACACTTCGGAATTTTTTGTCTTGTCAGTCACTGAATAAATGAGTGAGTGAATGAATGGATTCTAGACCTTAAGTGAGTCTAGCTGCCTTTGGTGGAGAATATTAAGTCTTGATTCATAAAATGCTCTATTTATTTTATCATTAAGGCTATATCAATGTTTTGTAGATAAAGCCATAAGGTGATATATTTAATCTCTCTTGGAGAAGACAATATCTAGCTTAATTTTTTTTTTCAGTTTGTAGTTTTAATGATTTTTTGAAGTAGTCAAAAACAGCAAATGTAGAAAAATGTGCTGTGATTAAATATAGGTAGGTGGCATATTTTCATCTCCAGTTGAGATAGATTCATTTTAGAATTTAGACATATAAAATCAGTGTCTGGGGGAGGCAGACATTCCAGAAGTCTGTTCTGTGAATGTGAGACACCTCTTAGAAAAAAAGTATTGAATTCATAAGGAGATTCCAGGCCATGGCACTCGTGGAAACAGTGGGTTAATTTGGGTGTGTATAGCTTTTATGGCCCTTAGTATCCTGTGGCCCACACACTTTCCATGTTCCCCAACACAAACATAGGGATTTGTACTGAGTCTTGACAATGAAACCTAATGGGGATAATAAAACAAGATAACTATGTCTTTCAAGTTCCCAATCAAAGAAGGAACAAGGCAATGCTCTTTTGGGGTCAGATTAAAGAGGGAATACAAAAGATGTCGTCTTTCAGCCCTTTGAGCACAATGTCAAGATAATGCAACCAAGGAGACAATAGTGACCTTCACATTAATCAGTGACAACCTCAGGGCAAGGCAAAAAAAAAAAAAAATATCAATACTTATGGCAGGTAATGACTTGATGGAGAACAAAGGACCTGGAAAGAAATGACAATGAGAAGGGAGGAAGCTGGAGATTACAGCATCTGCTACTCCACTAAGGCTGGTGGTACATTGACTTCTAAAAATATTATTTTACTTAAAATCTTTGTGGACTCAACCTTCTACAAAATTTGTTTCTGTCAATTTAATGATCTAAGATGATAGTATATATGAAATTATCATCATAGATCACTGATAGGCTAAAATCAAAATGGAAAATATTCCTTCTTTTCTTCCTACATTTTTACTATCTATCAGATACGTATTTCAGAGATAAATATCTCAAATTCTAGTTCAGAAATCACAACTTCCAGTAGATGAGTACAGTTGTATTATCTTTAGTAAATTTATAACCCTATGATCTAATGTGGAAAAGTTATTGATTTTAACATATATGATCTGTGCTGGCATTAGTTTTCCACTGGTGATAAGGAAAAACAATTTTTTTATAAATATATATTTTTATTGTTATTTATGTCTTTTACATTTTGTATTCCCCTTGGGTAGCCCACCACCAATTCACCCGTGATCCATCTTCATAGTCCCTGGTGTTCTTTTCTATTCCATTTTGTGCCCTTTTCCTTCCCTCCCTCCACCTCCCTCCTCCTCCCCGCCCCACTGATTGTCTCTCTCCCACCCGGCCTCCCTATAGTCCTGTTATAAGTGAAACCATTCGATATTTTTCTCTTTATTTCTGGCTTATTTCACTGAGTATGAACCCCTCTAATTCCATCCATGTCGCTGCAAATTGCATGTGTTTATCTTCTTTCCATGATGAATAGTATTCCATTGTGTATATGTACCACATCTTCTGGATCCAATCATGTAATTTTGGACATCTGGGTTGCTTCCATACCTTTGCTATTGTGAACAGTGCCGCAATGAACATACGGGTGCATGTATCCTTTCGGATTAGTGTTTTTATATCCTTTGGGTAAATTCCCAAAAGTGGGATTGCTGGGTCGTATGGAAGCTCCATGTTTAGCAGTCTGAGGAATCGCCATACAGCTTTCCATAGTGGTTGGACC